>JBCJKH010071425.1:0-31093 GCA_039877255.1 Loriculus beryllinus
TCAAATTGCGCTGTCATAGCTGCTAACAGACACACGGGAGGATTCCACTGAAATGCACTAACCTGGGAGACAGAAAATATCTTGAACACAGAAAGAAGAAATTCCATTAATTTTGAAAAGTATTGAAAATGCTTTTGATATTTATCCCAGAAAGCCAAAATTCACTGCTACAATACAAAAAACATTGACTCTATAAATAAATACTTCTTTCAAATTGCGCTGTCATAGCTGCTAACAGACACACGGGAGGATTCCACTGAAATGCACTAACCTGGGAGACAGAAAAAGAGCCTGTATGGTGGTATCAATCAGGTCAAAGTCATAAACTGATACAATGCAAGTAGAATACCCATGATGCTGTTTAATTCTAATATTGCCAAATTAAGACCTATGCCTACAGCAGATGCTTTTACCTAAATTGTTATGCTAATTTATGTTAATTCAAATGATTCTAATTAATTGACAAACAAAATGTTATACATAAAAAATACAGACTCTATATGACAAGACTTGATAACTTTCAAGCTCTGACATTGCATAGAATACTAAATACTCTCACAATTTTTGCTATGAATGTTAGGGTTAATGAAGTCTGACATTATATATTGGGGTAATATATACAGTGATTTATGCGATTAGAAAACAACAAAAACTCCATTAGCTGAGTTGAATGCCTTATTTTTTGATTTATATAAAGTATTTCTTTTATTTTTAGACTTAATAATATTCATTATACACTAACTTAAAATAAAGGAAATCTATTAAGTTGTGTAAGTTTCCTATTTTCTATTCTGCAACATTATAGTAGTTTATAATTTCAGCTGTCAATAAAAGCAGCTTCTCTTTTTAATGGGGAAAGCTATATCCTGTGTGTAAGCATTATTTAAATTAAAGACCAATAAAGAATGCAGCTATTTAATTATTATAGTTCTGCAACTCCTTTGCAGAGATCAACTGAAATCTAAGCGCTAGGAAGGCCGAGACCCTGGATTTCACTACATGTTTATTTCCAAGCAGGCCTCACTTCCATCTTTGCTTGAATTATCAGAACTTAACCTGTCAAGGATCTAGCACTCCATCTCCAAAAAAGACAAATATTTGACACTCATATTTTTCCAAGTTCAACAGCAGCAATTCACCATAACATGGTAATGTAGCCCAATAATCCATGTTTTATTTTCTCCATCTATTAAAAGTAGGATATGAAATACTGATATTTTCTCATAGTGTTCTTCCTTCGCTCCTTCTTGCACATTTACAACCAGGTTGAAGGATCATTTTGCATGACATAACTGCATGACATAGATACACAAGACACTCAAGCTTCCTAGAGATACTGGCCTTCCTACACAGCTTTGAGCAAGCCAAACCTCACATTCTGCACCAGCAAAGCAAGGAAATTATTCTCGTCCTTCACAGCGATGCTAGCAACAACACAGGAGCTTGTTACATGCTGTCAGGTCCTTCCACCTTTGTAGATTGCAACTGCCACCATCATTTCCATCTCCCTTCCAACACCAACCAGGAATAGTCTGCATGTGGTACCCAGACAGTCAATGCAAAGAAAAAGACCTTTTATGGAGACTTCATTTAGGCCTTCTGTGAGCGTATTTCTTATCTGCAGAAGGATCTGGGAGAATTACACACCTGCATCAAGCTGTTCAATCACATACATGAGCAGGTATTCTTTCCTAAATATTCCCAAATACCGTAATTCTCAATTGACAAGGAACATCAAACCAAACTGATCTGGGGGACCTAGACAGATTCAAAATATGAAACAGCAATGACACTTGCAATAGTATTCGCAATTCTCTCTCACAAACACATCACTTGTTTGTGATGTGGGCATTACAAGAATAAATCTCAACAGACATATTTCTAAATTAACAGCATCAAAACCTAAGTACTAACATACATATCTGTGTAAACTCCTTGCTTTTTGACCACGACTGATTAGAAGATGTATCCATACAACTTTCTAGGATTTATAACGAGCATCACAAATTCTAGACACAAGAGCGCTTAACTATCTGAAAGTGTTATTTCCACAAATTCACAAGAAATCTCAACACAGCAGTTTCTTAGGAGCTTCTATTTCTTGTTCCTCACCACAATTTCCGAAGCATGTGCACAACCAATTTGGAGAGCATGCTAATTATGGACTATTGTAAATTGCAACTTCAATTGCAAAATTTAGTTAGTCCACCTACCTCCTTTCCCACTCTGTAACAGACACTTCCTCTTTTATATAAATTATGCATAAAACAACTGCTGAATTTTAATCACCATGTTAGTAACTGAATTCTAATTACAAGTTTGACATCTCTAGAAAAAAAAATATGACTAAAGCTGTCTAGCACATTTTGAGTTCCTATCACACTACCAACTCTGCAGGTTTATATAATGTAGGCTTGATTTGATCAGCCACGACACAGGTAAGAGTAGAGAAGGCAACCAGGGACATTAAAGTGTGAAAATACTACTGCAATGAAGCAAGAACAAAGAATATTTTGACTCTTCCTCGAAAGCCTAAGCATTCTGCACAGCTAAGCTTGTGCCTAAGGGCCTGTTAAAACGATCCACTGCCGCTCCTCTCATCAGTGAATCCTACCTTTCCCTCCAGGAGCTCCAACAGGTATCACAGAAAGCATTTCACAACAGTTCAGAGAATACATTTTCCTTAAATCTTTTTGCAACCACTGGCAAGTTGCTCATCTTGATCACACACCCCTCCGGGCACAGTGCTTAGGAATGGTAGTAGGTGTCCTCACCTAGCCTCCAGAAGAGCTATCTTCCAACTGTTACTAGGTTTTCAGTCCCCTGTAGAGATTAGTTTGGGGGGCAAAAGTTGTTTATTAGTTTTATTTTTAAAATCAGCAACCCAATAGCACAAGTATGAAATCTACCTAACCAAAAAGGCATCACAGTCTGAAGATAAATAGTTGCAACTGCTCAAGCTGCATTGTGCAAAGAGCATGCCACTACCATACTTCGCACTCAAAAGAGTTCTCAACCTAATGATCATAATAACAAACTACAAAGCTCCAGCCACTTGCATGTTAAATTTCACTAGTCTTAAACATATGAAATTTTCACTACATCTTTTAAAAGACCTACCAAAAGCCTTCTTGGCTAAGCAGGATGTATCAGACTACCCTTCATTCTCAGAAAACCTGGTCATTCGTCATCTTTTATCTTTCAAAACAATTCGATGATCTTCTTAAAGACAAAAGCAGTTTCAGCAACTAATGAACAGTTCAAAAGCAACAGACATGTAACAGGTAACACAAATTAGCACTCAAGTTATGGATATGGGGCAAACAGTTACAGAGTTTTAGCTATTAGTGACTCAATTCCCCATACCTGTTCATCACTTGCTCTCTGGCAGAGGTCCCTGACTTACCAGCAGAGCTGGCAGAGCAGAATTTGAGTAACCCCCAGCCTCTTCAGCTTGAGGCTCAGTGGTGTCCCTCAAACTGCTGCCTAACTTAGTTTGACTGTCACTGGACTTCAACAAAGTGATTTAGGATCACTCTCAGGACCTGATCTTTCTCTTCCCAGTAACCAGATTTTAACTTTTGTCAGAAGAACACTAAACCCTTTAAGTGCTGCAAATGAGTGGCTCAGCTCTGAAGTTACAGGTGAGGAAACCTTGTTTGTAACAGTGTGGTTCAGCATATATCAGACCACTGTAAACATCTATTCATTGTGGTACCTGGCTGGCACCGTCACTTGGCAGCATCAAGACTGCATGGCCAGCTCTGCTGAGGGAACATCTCACACTAGGCCTGACTCTGCTAGGAAAAATGGAAAACGTAGCTGTGCCAGCACAACAACAAACAAATATAACACGTTGTAGCTCACATATTGCACAAACAATAAGAGCAATAACCCACAGTCATGCCACTGCTGGAATTTCATCAGAGGAAATTCAGTTTCAAATGAAATAAAACAAGAAGGTTTTTCTGGAACAGAGTAAAAAGCAATAGCAAAATTTCACAGCCCCCACACTGTACAGCAAAACACACGATCAAAAATAGAGCTTCATTATAAGTAAACACCCTCACAGCAGCCTTTTAAATCACAAGCCTTAATCACTGTGAGAAAGACAGCTGTTCTAAATTAACACTGGGTGGGCAATCTGTCTGTTAAAGCCACAGTTTTCTTCTAAGAAAAAAGCTCATTCTAACACCAAAACTTCAGCGGGGAGAATTTTATGGATGGCTATCCTGGAGAGAAGGTCTGTGTTTCTTTCTGTGCACAACAAAGCAGCCTCCATTCCTGCTCTTAATCTAGGTAAAGGGCAGATAATTTCAGTTTGTCTCGTTGTTTTTCAAAGTCAGGAGGAAATGCCCAGTGGAGACAAACACTAATCAGCAATCAAAAAGGCAGGAATGTTGACCAAGGGACTATTTATCTACAGAAGAAACAGCACATTCTCAGGACCCACGCAAATCTACAGAAGAAACAGCACATTCTCAGGACCCACGCAAACTTGCCCAGACTTCAAGCAGCTGGGTTGTTCTCCTTGTAAAAATCTGTGGGAAAAAGAAGTGTCACTCAGCCGAGACCTTTCTCCTTGACAACATGCTTGTATTTTTCATGGACTTTCAGGATACCATAGACGCAGTTTAGAACCCAGCCTGCCTCACTGAGCCAAGCTATTCATAAGATTAGTGCTTTTCTACACCATAAGGCAGGTTGCAGTTGTAACCTCTATGAAGTTCTGCTTCTATAAATAATCATTGATAATTAGGTATTCATGTGATACAACTTAAATTCTTATAAACTTCAATCTGTGAATGGCTTACCTCAGAATTCATAAAATATTCTAAGTAGCTTTTTCACATGGGTCTATGATACATACATACATACACATCCCCATTCAAGCAGTGCACACTATTAAGACTGAAGAACAGCAATAAAAGAAACCCCAAACTGGGCAGAATATTTTTCACAATTGGACTGCAATATGTAGCAATGGTTTCACTGCCATCTGGCTGCATTTGAAACATGTAGCATAGCAAGGAGACAATCACATAGATTTGAATCTTTAAAAAGTCAAAGAACAGTTGTGTGGCTGAATCTAGACTGCTCCAGTCTGTGGCTACTTTACACGAACAAAAATACAGCCAACAGAGTGCTCAAGGCCAAGGAGCAGGGGCAAGGCGGGCAGCTGAGAGATTAGGGGTAGTCGTGAGGGAAGATCATAAGGGGAAAGCAAGGGTGCCCATGGGGAGAGATCTTGAGGGGAGGTGAAGGGTGACCATGAGGGGCAGGGGCCGCAGCTACATAATATGGGTCACTGTGGGGAAGAGGTGAGGTGGCTGCGAGAGGAGGTTATGAGGGGCATCTTTCATACATGGGATGGCAAAGGAGAGTAGCCAATACCAACATCAAAGATGGTGAAATCATTAAAGTATTCTGCTGTGAGACCGAAGAACAAGACATGTGCCTCATTGATGGGTTTTGCTATCTGCAGCCTCGACAAGGAGGGGAAGTGGTTTTACTTTCCTATGGCAAACACTTCTGCCACTGCCTGGGCGTTTGTGCAGGTTATTTCAGAAGGACGCAGGGCAGCACTGCCAGACGCCACACTATGCCTGCTGTGCGGATCTAAAACGGGGCTGGGGAACGCGGCAGCTCCGAGGGGGCCATAACAGCCCCGGCCACACCGAAAGCACCTCCACGCTTCTCCCCGGCAGCGCAGCACGGTGACACGACCACGCTCCCGCAACGGGCCCGGGCCCCGCCCGCCGTGCAGCCTCAATTGCGTCCCCCTACAACGCGAAACGCCCGGCAGGGTCTGCCCGCAGGACAAGCGCCGACTTGTCCCGCGCAGGCCAGCGGGGCCGGGCCACTGGCGGAGGCACTGGATCGCGCCGCATGACAGGTAAAGCGCGGGCAGGGGGGGGGAAGCGGGGAGAAGCGAGCGCCACCTCCGCCTGCCCGCCGCAAGCCTGTTCCCGCCGGACCGCCGCGGGGAGCGCCTGGCGGCAGACAGCGACACGGCCCCGCACGGCGCGGCGTTATGCTGGCCCGGAGCATGAAGCTGTTCTTGCGGCTCCGCCCGCGCAGTAAGGGAGCAGCGGAACAAGCGGCCGGAGGCTCGGGGGTGGGGGGAGCACAAGCTGCCCGGGAGCTTTGCGGCCCAGCCGCGACCAGGACGGGCCGCGAGTCGCCGGGACCGCGAGTCCACCCGCTTCCACGGGGAAGAGACCGGTGCCTTCAGCGGCACCTCAGGGAGAGAGGGTGGGTTTGGGCGCGGAGGAGGAGCCGGGCGAGGCCATTCTCACCGGCGAGGGGTGGCGAGGGTGCACCACGCAGAGAGCGGCCGAGGAGGAAGCGGTTTCCCCCTCTGCTTCCACCTTCAGTGGGCTGCGCCGCTTTTTCGCGGGCTTTCTCCTCACGGAGGGTCCCCATTGCCTTCCCGTCCCTACCAGCGATGCCGTCCTCCGAGGCCGTGCAGCAGCCGTCCCCCAGCAAGAGGCAGAAGGGCTCGGTGCCCGGGGAGCCCACCGCACGGCTCCGCTTCACTAAGCTGTCTGAGAACGCCTTCTCCCCCTCCAAGGGTTCTGCTCGGGCTGCGGGCTACGATCTGTACAGGTGAGGGGACCCGCCGCGCGGAGGGGCCCACGGTACGCTCTGGCCCGGCCCGGCTCTGCCCGCTTCCTTCCGGGGACAAGTGCTGCCACCCCGCTTAGAGAGCCCCCATGATACTGAGCTCCGGCGGCTGAGGGTCCTTATGCTGAGCAGAGCGCCCCGAGAGGCTCGCCAGCCCAGAAGAGGAGCCCAGAGCTGGCCTGTTCATAAGCTCCTTGCTTCTCCATCCCTCTCCCTTGGTTTCTAGAAACTTGTGGTCCAGTCATGCTGCAGCATCGAGTTCATCAGGTAGCGATGCAGCCATTGGCTAAAAGTCAGGCTTGACTCATCAGCGTGAGTTGCTGTTGGCATCAACATGAACTAATACCTTCCTGGGTAGCACATGTGGCCCCCACTGCCAGCGCTTACACTTTTGTGCATTCCTTGTGGCTGTTGGGTGCCACCTGCCAAAGAACGTTTTTGGCAGTTTGGTAATGCTGGTAACCACGTGGTAACCACCAAGCTATGTACAGGCTTAAGGTTGGGCTTGCTTGAACTTAAAATAACCGTTGGTCAGTATTATCTGCAGCTAGGTATGTGGTTGTTTGCATAGGGCTCCTGTAATCAGGTACAATCACTATATCTGAACTTCACTGTGACCACTCCTACCTTCCCCTTTTTAGTATTAAAATAATCAGCTCTTTACTTTCTTGGCCCAACTTCCTTCCTGAAGCTTTGCTGCACCACACTTGACACTGTAGTGGTTTTGCCTTTACAGTTGTTTTTTTTTTTTTGTCCCCTTGTTCCAGTGATGCACCATACACCTGGAAAAAGTATTTATTTCACAAGGAAACATTTCAGTTACAGAGAAAATTTTCAGAATACTTTCTGTATAAACTAGTGTGTGTTTCTTTAATATAGTGCTTATGACTGTGAGATACCACCCATGGGAAAGGCTGTAGTGAAAACAGACATTCAAGTTGCACTTCCTTCTGGATGCTATGGTCGAGTAGGTAAGTAAACAGGTTATAAGAAGGCTGCAGAGTCATTGTAGAACTGGTTTGATACCATCCTCTTCTTTCAATTCTGCCTAAAACTTTTAGAATTAATTTACACAAAAAAAAGCATCACAGGCTGCATAATTTATTATTAAGCTTTGTAATAGACATTTGCTGTCAAATACACTTGAGGTTTGTATGTCAAATGACAAAAAAATCACTAGCAAAAATCATAATTTACATACAACTTAATAGGATATTCAATAATTCATGATTTCTCTGCAGTTTCAGAATTCAAATCACAAAGACCAACAGATAATGGACATGCAGAAAACACACACCTGAGTGTTTAAAAATTAATCCTGAAGTAAGAATACTTATTGTGACAGAATATTTGAGAGAACCTGGCAAGATATTATGTTAGTTTTGTGCATTCTTTTTCTGAATTATGTATAAATTCTTAATGTAAAAAAAAAAAAAAAGGCAATAGTTACTCCAATGGAAGAGCATGATCAGAATTTGTGTGTTCTTTCATATGAAAGGAAAATGCATATGTCTAATCCCAAAGAAAAATTTGAAGAAAGGTGAGTTTTAGCACCGCAAAGTAGGTTAAGTAATAATAAAAACAAAGCCTTGTACATATTTTGTGTCTATTTCTTAGTAAAAATGCTTGCCAAATACTGTTTTCCATCATAACTTGAATGGATTTACCTAATAATCTTTTGAGATTATGCCAAACCAGTGGTAGTGCCAAAAATAAACCAAGATTAGACAGTTGTTGTCTGTTTCAGCTGCCTACCTTGGAGAAACCTACTGTGCACATGGTGGTCTAAACAAAGATATGCTTATATCACTTAAAGATAGTTTGCATTTCTGTTGTAGCCTGTAGCAGCTGTCATTTTGTTTAATATGTACATGAACACTTACCATAGTTCCTGTAAAATCATGTTTATTTTAGAAAGTTTGTGGAAACAGTTCTTGCTGCCATGACCGTGTAAATGTACTATGTAACCTGTAAATACTGTATAAGAGTTCTAAAAGAATTAAGTTATTGTACTTACAAAACAATTCTTGTTTTCTAGCACCACGTTCTGGTTTAGCTGCAAAGCACTTCATAGATGTTGGTGGTAAGATTTTTGTTCTTTTTGCTAAGACTTTATAAATCTTGATTGCAGAAGTGCCTTAATTTCACATTGCAATATATGCAAATAAATAATGCTAGCTTCAGTGGTGGTCTTGCAAAAGGAGGTAAGTGGGTAATACCTCATAGAGCCACTGCATCATAATTATTTTAAGACCTGCTGAATTAGAAAAATACTACTTTTTCAAAAAAAGAAAAAACAACTCAAAACAAGACACCCAAAAAAACAAAACAAAACCCCACCAGACCAAAACCAAAGAACAGTATGCAATGCCTGGCATAGAAGTTACTTTTTGATATAGGCTTTAAAGATAACTTTTTACATTCTTTCTCCACTTTCACTAAGTGTGTGATTTTTTTCAGTCTAGTGTATAATCTGAATAAATCAATAAAACATAGATATTCTTTTACACAGAGAATAGTAACAATATTCAAAAGCAATGAAGCTGGCACTGGAATACACCTTTACTGTGGGTATAACTGATTATTAGGATGAAAAGAGCTTTAGCTTACTCTTAATGATGAAAAAGTAACAAATTACTTAAAGCGAATGAAATTTAAACTCATAAATTTTTACATTAATTGACTTAAAAATTGAAAGTGTTTTGAAACAGAACAAAATTAAAATCCCACTTTTACAAGTCTTTACTGTTTGGGGTGGTTTGTTCAGTACTACCAACAGCTTTGGTTTGCACAACATGGTGTGTCCTTAAAATATTTTGAGCTTCTCATTAATGTTGTTTAGAAATTCACAGATAGCCTGAAAAGCAATTGTTACAGGCATATCTATAAGGAGGCATTCATGAAACTCTTGCTGTGCTTTTGCCATATAACTACAACATGAAGTAAATTATGTTGAAAGTTCTATTCCACTTTTGCAGTGGGGCTGATCAGAGCACAGGCAGATTCTCTTTAACTATTGTATTATAAAATGGCATCTACATTGCACGGAAGTTGTCACTACTAAAATGACTGTAGAGTTATTCTGAGCATAGCTGTAACCACAGCAATTTAACTAGCACTAAACGCATGTTATGTGGTTCTAATTATACAAGAATACAGTTCTAAATTAAATAAAATGTGTTCTGCCACCTAAACCCCTAAGCAATTAATTTTTTTGACAATAGTGTAGGAAAAGAACTCAAAACTACATTTCTGATGTGATGATGTAAAGAAGATGCATCTAATGGATATATTCAGAAGTGCTGAGTGGCTGAGAATGCATTTTTTCTAAGCACATTATAATTTGAGTTATAATGGAAGTTGACAATAAAAGCATTTTACTTACCCTGCAGAAGTATTTTTGTCACAATGAAGGCATTACCCATCTAAGTAGAAATATACTGCCAGAAGACCTAGGATCCCTAGGATCCCTAAGGATCAGGGAGAACATTTGGGATCATGCAAAAATATATTCAGAATTCACATCTGCTAGGTGTGGATGCTTTCCCAGCAAGTAATATGCCAGACTTCTGACAGAATAAAACAGAATGTCAGACTGTCATTTCCAATGCATGATTTTTTCCAAAAATTATTTAGATTATTTCCACCCAATACACCTAGTGCCTTAGTTGTCAGCAATGTATATATTTATTGCTGTTCCTGAATAACATGATGCCAAGGATGTTAATATGTTTTGCCAGTGCACCCAGTTACATAGAGCAAGTCTGTGACCCTGTACAGAAGGAAAACTCATCAGGTCTTCCTAGTCATATTTTCTTCTTTCTTTAATACAGATAGTGAAATTTGAACTCAAAATCCACATGGTGGTTAAACTTGGTTAGACTATGTCAGTGGAGGTGTAATACATTTAAAGAGAAAATGATTGGTAGGGAATTAATTTCACAAAATCTTTAACTAGCTGTGCCTTTAATGGGATTTGAAATTATCATGGCTGTGACATCATGTCAAACATCAGTCACTCAGCACAGCGTGAGACATACTGTTTTGGCCACAACGCATCTTTTTAGATGTTATTTTCTTAATACATAACTTCAACTGTAATTGTTTGAAGTTCTGTTTGTATCAGCTTTGCTTTTAAGGAAGAAGCCTGCTTTTCCTCTCTTCATCCTATAGACATAATTTCATCCTCAGAAGTGTGCAGAAAGTGCAATTCTTGTCTGCTAGAAAATACATCCAATACAATCTATAGAACCATTGCAAGGTGTTTACTTTATAGCTAAGCTTACAAAATTAGAGAGGCGTGTCAGAGCCTTTTTTCCTCTCTAGCGAATAATACAAGTGATTTTAAATTTTCAGTATGGCTTTCAGTTCAGTCACAGAAATATTCATCTGTCTTTTCCATCTTTACTTAACTGATAGTTTTCAAGTCCTAGAAAGCCAGTCTCTAGCAGTAGTCAGATAGGACATCAAGCAAATTTGGTCTGTTTATAGAGCTATAGGTTGATGACAGCTTTTTCAACAATACTTGTAAAATTAGTCTATACGTAAGGCTGAGATTGTGCTAATGCTATTGTTTAAAGGTCGAAGAAGCATCTGACAAGATTGTAAATCAGTATAGATCAACTACAACACTCCTTTCCAGGGGAAAAACTAAAAAACAAACCAAAACCAACCAACCAGCCAACCAAAAAAAAAAAAAGGTCTGGGGTTTAACAAAGGGTAGAAGTACTAATGTGCTGTTAAGCTCCAGTTACTCCAATACAAGTTAAGTTTCAGATACTACTGAGTTTTCTCTCCCAGAAAATAGCAGCAACATCTGGTAGATCAAAAAGCTTCATTAGTAGTTGGGCACTAACCAATATATCAAGTGCAATTTTTGTCATTATGCAGAAATAAACTTGCTTTCTGTTAGAGACATGAAGGCAGAAAAGCTAATTTAGAGTGACTTCAAGTAGCCCCAGTTGTTCTGTTTTATAAATTTTCTTCAGATAATTCTGGAACAACTGACATGCAAGACTTCTAACCATACTACTTTAATTTTATAATAATTAAATTAATTTTATAATAAATAAATAAATTTTATACATATAAAATCATAATTTCTATTTAAATAGAACTAGTAATCTAATCAGTTTTGAGTATTGTCTTAGAGTAGAATACTGTCTTATAAAAGAAATAAAGCTGTCGTTATTTTAAATTAGCAAATTCCATTATCAATCTCTAATGCATAGCAATACATATCTGATCTTATGGTCTAGGAAAATGTTGTCTTAGCTGTAGAGAAGCACTTGAGAATGGATAAATTCTTAGCTTGACAAACCAAAAAGCTAATGATTCAATTTTTTTTTAATGCATTTATGAGCATATGTACTTAATTGTTTATGTGCCAAATCTGAATTCTGGCTTTCAGTTCTCCAGCTGATTGCCTTATATGAACAAATACACCAAATTAACAGGAAACTGAATTCAGAATTTGAATGACGCATAAAATTGTCTGTGCTGCTATTGCAAGTTTGTTGATTCTCTCTTTGTAATGCATCCATGTAGCATGGATTAAGTGTCTACTATTGTGTAAGACAAAGCAAATCATCTGTGTAGCAGTCTTTAGCAAACACATTGTGTCACCTCTGGTTTAGCAATTAATGTAAGGGCTGTAAGTGTTCTGATACGTTAAAAAGGAGGAAGGAATAAGTACTTCCCTAGAAATAAGACGGCAAAATTTTCACATTATTTTATAGTTCAGCCTTTTTTGCTTATACACTTGACACTTGCACATAGGATTTTATTTTTAATACTTTAGGTATTCATTTGCAACACTGAGCTTTGGTAGAAATTGTGCAAGGAATCTGTGATCACCAATGAAAGTGGTGACCTGTGATCCTCAATTTAACTGATGGCATAGTTGATTTTCTGAAGGCTGGTCTAACCTAAACCAAATGAACAGCACGAGACCTGTGCATGTAGGTTCTGTACATCAAGCTGTCTGCATCAGCTGAACTGAATGTTACATTCAATAATTTTAATTTTATTTTTTTTTCTTGAAAACTTTTATGCACACCAACCCCTATGTATTGTGCACTGTTACTACTGACAGTGCTCTGTACTTAGGGTCCCTTCAAGCAACTGCATGCAGTTAAATACCTGCAAGTTAACTGGAAAACTGGGTTTTTTTTTCTGAGTTTTCAGAACTCGGGATACTCCCAGTATTACTAGCACCTTAATTAGGAAGCTGTTCAGAAGTGTGATTGGATTAACCTATAACATTGCAAGAGAAAGAGCTGTGTAAATACGTTTTTCACACTAGAACTAGTGCAGACTTTGTACAGTAACTGTGGACGATACGTACTGCAGTATTGTCACACAGCTAAAGAATAAAAAAACACCTCAGTTTTGTATTAAATATGTATGTTGTGGTAAAACATTAAAACTTCAAGGTATAGTCATGCTATGATTTCCTCTGGGGTTTATAATCTCTAAAGGTAGTACTTTGTATGATAGTCTGAGAGTCTTGGAATGACATGTAATTGTAGAATATGAACTATTACTGCAACGAGGCTTCAAAATACATACTTTAGTCTGCAAGGAAGCCCAAACTCCAGTTTTTCTACTGCAGATATGCTTCCTGTATCTGGAGAAAAACTCCAAAGAAGCAGAATATGATTGTTTTAATATGTATTCATAGATAATCTCCTGAACTGTGTATTAATAATTAAATAAAATGTAAGGGCAAGCTTTTTTTACAGTATTTATACTTAAATGTAGCTGAATTACAATTCCTTAAAGCTTTTGTTCTGTTACCCTGCCTGAGGTCCAGGATTTGGATCTGCACAAATCCATACCTCTCAGATAAAATGTTAGAGGTTAAAACTTAAACAGGAGAGGTTTAGATTGGATATAAGGAAGAAATTCTTTACTGTCAGGGTGATGAGGCACTGGAATGGGTTGCCCAAGGAAGCTGTGAGTGCTCCATCCCTGACAGTGTTCAATGCCAGGTTGGACAAAGCCTTGGGTGGCATGGTTTAGTGGCCAGGGGGGTTTGAACTAGATGATCTTAAGGTCCTTTCCAACCCTAACTATTCTATGATTCTAAAAACAGATTTCTGCTTGACACGCAAAAAGCAAAAAGTTAGCAGAACAAATGGAGCTTGAATTTGGTCCAGCTGTCTTGATTTCAGATAATGTATTACAACTAAAATTAGTAGTACACTAGTAAAACACTTTTTGATATGTGATTATGTTTTTTCAGTTCTTTTTGCAAGGCTGATTATCATTTTTATATATATATTTCAGTTTTTTCATATGCATTGTTTAATTGTGCATGAGCAATGCAGAGGATGTCAATACGAGGTACTGCAATCATCTGCTAATCTAAACCTTATCTAATCTACTTATCTATTATACTAGCAACATTTTCTAATTGGTTATCCCTCTGAATTCTTTATGACAGCTGGTGTTATTGATGAGGATTACAGAGGAAACGTCGGTGTGGTACTCTTCAACTTTGGCAAGGAGACGTTTGAAGGTAAGTATTAATCTTGGCAGAGCCTGTTTTCAGACATCTGACTGGAAATAAGAAAATCATTTTTTTTAAAAAGTCTCTGAAGAGTTACAGCTAGCTGAGAACAGTTTTCTTCTTACAGCTAATAAAACCATAGAAACTTAACAATGTCCTGTCAAGGACAGAAAAAAAAACCAAACACAAACCACCCAAAGACCCCCAAAACACACCATCACCACCACGCCAAACCAACTCAACTTAGCTAAGCTTTAGATTCATGAGCTGTAGTGAAGCACAACTTTCTATTAAGCTGCTTTCTTGCTCCACAAAAAGACCTCCAAACATTTAGCTGATCAGTATGTGAGATAAAAACTTCTCAGGATCCTTGGAAGCATGAATAATAAAGGTATGATTTTTCCCTTAATCATGCGATCTCTCTGCAAACAGTCAGTTTTAAGCCTCATGGCCAGTGGTTTTGCAGCCCTTTCTGTCACTTCACAGCACAAGCTGCTTCTGGCAGTTCTGTGAATCAGTTTGCTAATCAGGAAACTTGTTTTCCTTTTATCAGTTTGGGATTTTTTCCTCCATAGAAATCAATTCCTGGGACTAGTTCACACAAGGAGTTACATCATACATGGAGTTCTCTTCATCTCTGCAGTATTTATGCATAATGACACTTAATATACCACAGTATGGGAGGCAGCAGGAATGAGAGAGAATGCCTTGAGCTGATACTGCTCCTGAAACTTCACCTTAAAAGGACTTAAAAACAAGTTTGTCTCATCCTCTATTTTTCTGTCACTATTAATTTCTGCCTAACTATGTTTCAAATAAGTGTTTGCACTTCAGTACATTCTAATACTCTCAAAAGAGGATTGTCTAAACTTTTTATTGCTGGTTTACTTTTTTGAAGCAACTAATAGTATTTTAATTTCATTGCAGTCAAAAAAGGGGATAGGATTGCGCAGCTCATCTGTGAACGCATATACTATCCTGAGCTAGAAGAAGTTCAAGTAAGTTGCCAAAAAGAAAATATTTCTGAATTTTCCGTAATTAATAGTTGTAGATAGCTCTATAGAAGCTGAGATTTATGGCCTAAATACTTTGCTTTAAAACTGCGTAGTAGCATTGCTACTTGAATAAAAGTCTTGTTGCTTTGCATACATTTTTATTGATTTTTTTTTCCTGTTGTTTTCAGAGTTAACAGGTGCTTGAGAAACACTCAGTATACCCCATAAACAATTGTCTCTCAATGTAGGATTTGTTTAAACTTACACAAAAGGCATTCTGAAGTCTTCAACAACATTTTTTGGTTTAATTTCTCAATTATACCTACTGTTATGAATAAATGTACTTTCCTGTATGATAGATGTTATCTGCTGTGTAAGAAACAAAAGGCAAGTTAAGACACTAAACCAGCTTACCATAATTGATGTCTTTCAGGCTCTGGATGACACCGAACGTGGTGAAGGTGGCTTTGGTTCTACTGGAAAGAACTGAAAATTATTTGAATACGTATTCTATTTTTTTTAAGTTATTTTTAAATTTTCATTTGAAACAGAAGTGGGATTTTGGTGTACATGTAAAAAAACTTTCATTCAGACTTCTCTGTATTTGTCCTGTCCATTTTTACAGGCAGTGAATTCATCTGCATTATGGGTAAATGTGCATGGCTAACTTGATTGATTAGTTGATGTATTATTTTTGCTTTTTAGATGTACAGTCCTTGGTAATAAGAACTCATTGCCTATGTTCTGATTATGCTCTAATAAACTTTAAAATAAATTAATTATTTGATTTTATTTTACTCACCTAAATTAAAATGGCTGATTGTTCTGTGCTAATTTGTGTTAGTCTTCTAAAAGCTATCTTCTATGTAGCTCAGTATTTCATGCTGAGGGCTTATTTCTTACCAAATCAGTGATAATGCAGGTATCAATATGACTTCCCCCCCTGACCCCTAAATAATAAGGCAAAGATCTTTAATATTGCATCTTCTACAGCCTGTAAAAATACTTGTTTTTCTGTTCAAACCCAAAGGTCTGTCTTTGATCCTTCGCTGATCCTCAGCCGTTTTTTCAGCTCTCTATTAAAAGATCAGGAATAGTGATTGAGCTAAGTATCACAAGTCAGCCGGAAATAACTTATCTATAGTAAACAAATGCTGTGAAATATGCTGTTGAAATACGTTTTGACAAATTCATTAATAAGTCACTGTATGGAAGAAAGATTCTGAATTACTGAAGCAGTACACAAACTTTTTTCAGTTCTGTTTTGACTGCTTAACATAGAACTTGCTTGGAATTTGTCCTGAACCCGATTGCCTCTTTAAGAATCCCTTAATGACTCAAATTCTCAGGTGAAGAGCATGCACACAAGAGAAGGACAAAAGGAAAGAATATTGAGTATTTGTCTACTTTACAGAAAAGGATTAGAAAAGGCTGTGATGCTCTCAAAATGTATTTTTTTTTTCCCACTGCATCTGTCTGTATTCTCCTTTTAGATTTCCTTAGCTGAAAGGTCACAACAGTGGAAGGGTTTCCTAACCTTTTTATAGGTTAAGATGTTCACACCAGTCTTCTCCTCAGTAGTCTCAGATTTTAATAATCTCTTGGTATTAGCTTCATGTCCTTGTGAGGTATGCCCAAAATACTGCATTTTTGACACATTTTGCCCCAAGTTCCCGAAGGAGGTGGAAAATAAAATGTAATATGGCAGAACTGAGATTTCTTTAACCGTAGGATAGTCAGTACAATGACTTGGCAGTGCTGAAAGAAGTCATCTTTGACTAGGGTAGAAGTCCTTTCTCCCATGTGCATTGTATGCTTATCAGCATTTTCTTTTCCCCCTCCACTCCTACCACAACACTGTACTCCTGTCAGTATACCCAGACCTTCATAAGCAGGTTTAACACACTAAAGCCTGTTGTAAGCAGAAAGCACATCCTACCAATGATGTTTTAAATGAATTGGAAATCTTAACACTAAGTTCCTGCTGTTCTATAACCTGCCAGAAGGAACTTCAATTACCAAAAGATATTAAAAGACCTTAAAATAACTATTACCCTTTTGTGTAAAATGTTTTTCTCTAGCTTCATCAAGTTGAGAGCAAGTTTAGGATCCTCTTTTGTCCCTTCTCTATTCCCAAAGCAAAAAACCAGCAGGGGATAGATAAACTGGTGAAAGTCCTTCTCAAAAGATATTACAAGATGATCTCGCTTGAAACAGCAAGCTACAAGGAAAGTTGAAACTTCTCTGTTGTACCTGATCTTGTTTCCATTTTGAAAGTAATACTTCAGGTTCTAACGTAAGAAGGGATGGTATTTGCTAGAAAAAGCACTATTTCAGAAGCTATCTCAGATGCACAAGGAATAAGCTTGAATTTCCAAATCCACGCCTGCTCAAAGTTGTCAGCATGCAGTCTGTTATCTAAGTGTCTTTACCAAAAAAAGCTCCCTTATTTTGACAGCTGGTATAGTTGAGTTCCATTCCACCATTTCTCAGTACTTGCCTATAGAACTATGAAATGAGTTTTAAGATTTTTGCAAGGCTCTTGCCAGTAGGACCCTGGAAAAGCCTCTTCATCTGACACAACAAACGCTTTCAAGCTCACCTCCACACTGAACTCCTCTCTGTACATCAAACCGTTGCACTAGGGTAACAAATTCTGATAGTTCCTTTTGGTGTTGGGCTTTTGCTCCAGTAAGAGTAATAAATCTAATAGAGACAAATATTTCTAACCAGGCAATGAGAATTACATACTAATGTATTGAAAGTTCTTAAATCAATACTTGCTACTGCAGACCAGGGTCTGTATTGAAATCTGTAGAAACTTTTTGTCCTGGCAGTGACTAGAGAATTCTAACAACAATATTTGCTATTTTCTGGCTCAAGCTATACTGCCTCTTCTCCTTTTTTTTAAAAAAAAAATAAAAAATAATGTCCCAGAATTTCATTAGTATGAAATTATTTTGGTGTTCCCTTTTTCCATTAATATTGCCTATGCTAGATATGCTATGCTTATCTTGGTATCTGGCAAGGTATCCCTGGCTCTGACTCATAAAAGTCACCCTCTCCTTGTAAGCAAGGGAAAAAAGATAAAACAGCGCTTCTTCAGCAAGGTTTAAATTTTACCTCTTTATTCTGGTACATTTTAAGCTTTAATTAGCACGTTTGATCCTCTTAAACAGAAATCAGAATGTGTAAAATCTTTATATTAGCAGAAATAAGAGAGACCTGGGAAACACATGGATCTTGTTCATTACTATATTTGAGATCTATCCTTCTTCCTAATTACTTAGTTGCAAATTAGTTTTGTCATTCAATGAAAAACTAAACAAGCAACTTCCTGAGAAGCTAGATACGAACATGCATAGATCTCAGTTCCATCTAGACAGATTCCTGTCTCCAAAACCTGCCACTAAGGTATAATCCCCAGGGCTCACTATAGCTACAAAACTGAAGAGATGTAAAGCTCCAAGGTATAGTGCTATTTGCAAAAAACCGAAATGAGTATTACATTCAACAATAATTATGCTGGGCTGCTTTTCATTATCACTAAACAGGTTCAGACAAAGCTACTGTTGGAGAAGGGACACATCTCCCAAGAGAAGTTACTGAAAGCTTGGGGAATGATCTTGTGGGATGTCCTCTGTGTAAATGGAACATTGAGCTTTTGCAGTGGAAAAATAATTTTGTTGGGAATTCTTATCTAGAGCAGAAAATAGCTTTTTCCTGCAGGAAAATGAAAAGGCTATCACTAACTGACAATCTGCTCCCTTTCTTTTAGGAATGGATTTGACTTGTTGCAAGCAGAGAGAGAAAATCTGGCCTTCGACCCCAGGTGAATTTAGAGAAAGTAACTTCTGAATTCAGATGCTTGGCTCCAGATTCACTCCTATGGCTTGGGTTCTGTTTCGAAACCTGAAAGGTCCTATTTTGTGATTTAGACTGAAATACATATGACTTATACCTCCTTAGCAAGCCAGAAGCTGATAAGCTGGTGAGGGTCTTGGAACAGGTGATCACTGTACAATTCCTACCGTTTGAACTCCCCACTCAGGGGCAAAAGAAAAAAGAAGAATTATGGTAATGATACCGTTGGTCTTTAGTCCTTTTCTTGGTTTCCCAAAGTATTAACCTGGTCTTTAGTAGTAGTGAATTTAAGCGCTGCTTCCTCAGTTCACCTACAACTATATGAACCATTTGTCATGTTAAGAATTTGCTGGATTTATTCAATGTTTTTAGTAGATCAGCCACTAGATGGCACTTAAAGTTTGCTTTCTCTTCCACTTTTTTTTTTTTCCAGAGGTATTTTAAAAAAAGATCTGTTCATCTATAATTAAGAGTTGATGACTCCCATTGGGACTATGCTGGCAGAAAGCAAGATGCAGCAATATTTGAGTGAAAGCAGGCAAAAGTATAACCATTAAAGGGGGAACAATGACTATAATTTAAATAAGATTTGGGTGGTTGCAGTGTTTGCGTAATCCCTCCTGGCATGCAAGAGCAGTAGAGAGAAGCCTGTGGCTTTGCTCTCCTGCTGCGCTTCAACAAAAATGGAAAATTGTAATGAACAGCAACATTTTTCCTATCTTTCATATTCACTCTCTTCTTAGTCCTCCTTCCGCCAGTCCTTCAAGTGGAATGCGGTCTGCTTAAGGACTGCATTTTAATGAAAGTAGTGTATAGCTTTGTAAATGGCAATGGATTCTCCAAATCAGATGCCTCTTGCTGTAAGTTCAGGACATAAATTAAAACTTACTTAATATGTGTTAACCCAGTAAAGGCAAGTAACATATAGTAACCTGAATTATGTGAATTTTTATTAAGGTTCTCTAGTTTCTGTATTGGTTGCTACTCCCATAATAGCACAGTCTTGTATTCTTGTCTTCCCCCTCCCCTTCTAATTTTCATTTAAATAACTATCATTGTATTTTGGCTTAAAGATGGTTAAATAAGTTTCAGTATTAAGTAAACTTCTATGACCCTGCCTATTTCCTGTCCTGTCAAACCTTTCCTTGTAAGAATAACAGTGTCCTTTTATTTGGTGGAGTGTAGCATGATGTTTTTGGCAGGCCCAGGATTTTTGACTTGCATAAATTTGTGACCTCAAGTGCAAGAAAAGTGAATGCTTGCTTCAGTGCCTCATGGTTTTCTGCCTAAAAAGAAAAGTGTCCACATCACTAACCATTACAATTTCTGAAGGAAAATTATCAGCACACTTATTCCACCTGATTGCACATGACTGCACTTCCAAAGAAAAGAACCAGAGATACAAGTGTTTCGCACCTAGTTATGTGAGGTATCAAAACTCTGAAAATATAGGGCAGACTGTACTGCCTTACTGGTTTCTAGAACTGGCACACATGGCACTTCCTTCACCACCAGCAATTTGGCAGCCTTTATGTCAGTATGGATGTGATTCTGCAAAGTGTAAATCTGGGTCTGCTGCTGAGCAAAGAATGTCCATTGCATGGTAAAAGGTTGCAGGATCAGGGCTGAAGTGAATTAACACAATTATTTTTCTAAACCTTCCCTCCATTAACTTTGTAGTTATTTTAGCTCTTTACCACCGAAGTGATGCTTTCCCTTTTCTCTGTTAGAAGACAGCAAGAGAACCTTTTACCTTGCCAACTCTGAAAACCTGACAGATTAATAATTTGAGAACCCTCATCCAGAAAGTAACTACTATATTTTAATATGTAAAATATGCTTGAACAAACATGTGAGCTGCAAAGGCATACTTACTTCTTTCCCTTAAACTTTGGGTTTTTTCTTCCATTATGTCACAAAAATGTAATAATCATTGGCTTTTTACAGAACATTTGTGTACAATACAAGATTTATATCAATTAATATTGGTTGTAGCCTTAACATTTAAAGCTGATATCCTCAAACTGAAGCAAGTTACCTTTTGACTACAATTGATTACAGCAAAGCAATTTCCTTTTGTTTTGTAAAAGGAAAAAGAAAAAAACAAAGTCATGAATGTAGTACCTTCAGCCACATTCTTTTAACATGAGTATTTTGTGGTTTATGGATTCCTAGTCTGAAAGGTTGTCTCCAAGTGTCCAAGACAAAATAACTGTGTGTCCTAGTTGGAAGAAAATTTGCCTTTTCCTTTGCAGCCAAGCTAATTGTGCCATGTCTAGCAAGCATGGCAGTGTGGAGTATCCAGTGCTGCCTTGCTAATACACTTCAGTCCTGACCACAACTTTCTTGCTGTCATTAGCTTGCACCCTGGCCACTGCCAAACTGCAGATACCCTTCCTTAGGGTGCAGTAACACATCAAGGAACACCACTTGTCAGGTTTTCTCAGCAGGAAATGCAAAACGTGAGTCTCACTTTCCTATGCTTCTATGTAGAAGTTACTGCTGGCAGCAAGCCGAACTGTCAGCAGTACAGGTAAGTCAAGCCATTTAAATTCTGCAAGAATGATTTTTCTATCCTATGACAGCAATGCATAAGCTGGCAGCGGTCTTAAAGAAAAGGAGGAGGTTCTTGTTGGGGAAAAGGTATGTTGTTTCAGTCCTGTCCTTATCTTTCTTAACTTGCATTAGGGCATTAGCATTGTGAGAAAACTGAAAAAGGAGCTGTGACAATGCCAGAAAATCATGGATCCAGCAACAGAGAAAACTCATTGCCCTCCCTGGATTTGAAGAGGAGACAGCTGAGTCAGAATGGACTGAGCTCACATTTCATCATCTTGGTGAGGGTATTTTTGTTTGGGGTGGGGTTTTTTTGGTTGATTTGATGGTTTGTGGGTTTTCAGGCTTTTTGAGGGGTTTAGGGTGGTTTTTTTTCTTATTAAATTGATATGGTTAATATTAAAATTTATCCAGGAAAAAAATGGGATAAGCCTCACTGCCTGGAAGACCGCTGCCAAATGAAAAGCCAAACTGCTGCACCAGGGTGGCAGCTAGGTACTGGTATTTTTATCAGAACATAATTCATCACCTAAGTGCATCACTGTACATCTTGATACCAGTTTCTAGCTGAGAGAGGCTTTAAGAGCAGCTTTAAAAAGGGCTTCATATTTCTGAAAGCATGACATATATTGTGTCCCACCCCAGGTCACCTGCACAGAGCTTCAAGACTTCTGCTCATAACTTTCCCAAATGCCAGCTGAGTAAGCCCGACTAATAGTCCAAAGAGGGAAGCTTTCACCATTGTATCTTGAGCAGGCTGGAAGTCTGCTGTTTGGGAAAAGTAACCCCTGTTTGCATTTACTTTATATTTGGATAACCTTCAAGATGTGTAGCACTTATGGGACAGCCTAGACTGAGCAGAAAAACACAGCTCAGGCACTTCTGAGTAGTCTACAAGATTCTGTGTTTTTCAGTCCTGTCTGATCCTGGGCACCTGTTTGCCAACAGGACCTGACTATTTATTTTTACATCGTTATTTTCTGTTAATTAAGTTGATTTTAAAACTGTAAGAACCTACAGTAATAGCAATAATAATAATATATTGGACTCCACCTCTGTCTCCCTACTCCTGAAGTTTGTTATTTGAATGTTCAGAACATGTGTTGAGGGCATGGCTATGTATATATTAGAACATGCAAATGATCACTGATGCCAGGATTGCATACAAACTAAATGAAAAATTATCACTCATTTGCAATTCCAAGAAATTTTGGGTAGCTGCCAAAACAATAGAACAGTTGGTGAGGAGAGGGCTAGGCTCTGTTTAAGCTGGCATTCAGGCTGAAGAAATTCATGCAAAGCCACAGCCATGGCTGTTTGGAAGAGTCAACTTTCTCTCAGTGTTGGGCTAGTGCGCAATAACACGCACTGATAACGCAGCATGCAGCCACATCTGCCCAGCAAATTGGTTACTCTTCCAGCTTCTGATATACTGGAGCTGTTAGAGGACACCGAGTGCCTCTAGAGCCACAGATTAGCAAAAAACAATACAACATCGACATCACGGCTGTCTGGCTGTGGTAGGATTGTTAATCATGACACTGTGTTGTTGGTACTTACCCGGGTTAGGAATGATATTGGGGTTTATTACTGTAAAAATAGAATAGATGTGGAGAAAGCCAAGGCTTAATTCATACCTTATGATCCCTTAGGGTCTCCCTGGATAAGATGTTTTTCCCTCATGCCTTTGCTCATAGATCTCTGCCTTCTGGTTTGCCAAACTTCCATTTTCCAGGTGTACCATCAGCTAGCAGGCAATGGTAGGAGTGTTTAAATAGGAGGTTGGAAGATTCATGTGAAACTTGCTTACTTTTAATGAACAGTTGAGAAATAATTTAAGGTCTATTTAACTGTTGCAAAGGAAAAATGCTTACAAATTAGGTCTAATTTTAATTCTAATGCCTAAGAGCAAAATTCCTGGTTTAGCACTATAAAGCATATGCCAATAGCCTAGGGAAAACCATTTTATTACAACTCCATCAGGTCTATTAGATTGCCTCTTCTACTGCTGCCTTATGATGCAGTACATTATATAGTGTCACTTGCCTGTGCACGTTCATAAAATCTGGTGCTGTTGCTGGCAAAGCTTTATTATATTCCTACATTACACAGAGCGCTGTGCAAAGCTAAACAAAAGAAAGTGACATCCAACTGCTAACAAAGACATGTTGGGTATTCAGATTCCCCCCTTTTCCTCATAGCCAGAGTGGCAAACAAAGGCTTTTTCTGAATCCTTACTCATTGTGTGAAGCAGAACTCAAACAACCACAAAGTGGTACTTGTCATGGCCTTCCATAGCTCTACGACTAGCATTTTTAAAGTTATCCTGCATGCTACATATAATTTTCAGTGGCTGAGAGCTGTGAAACTGATGTAGCCCTCATCAGAATACCAAGGGTACTGGCATTGCTTTAAAACTATCACCATAGTCAACTTCAGTTTATATGCACATGGAGGATTTCATGTTTTAATAGCTATGGAAGTATTTTATTCCCTCTGAAAAAAAAAAATTGGATTTATGGTTGCTAATGCCCAATACCCAAGGTCAAAAAGCACATTCATATATTTGGCCAGAAGCATTTCCTTGCAAGAGACCAAGATGCCAGAAAGTTACAAATTATCAACAGTAGGTGCCCAAGGGATTTGAATTAAACCATTTGGAAGTCTTTAATCAATAGCTGTCAGGAGTCCTGTATCTATAAATGCAGTTGTTTTTAGTAAACATCTGTTGAGTGTTTTTAATTCACCTAAAGAAAATATGTTGGAATTAATTTTTATGGGTTTCTGGGATATCAGATTACCAATTGCCAAAGAACTTTGGCACAATTAAAAGGAGTGAGAGTCGGACAAAACACTTCAAACACTAGTTAGGGCAAATTCCAAATATTTGCCAAGTAAAATGCAATTGTTCATGGTTTGTGCACTACTTACTACTGAAAGATGACAGAATATGCCTAAGGAATAATTACTGAAAGAGACAGCTGTGGGGTGGGACACACTTAGCCTCATATGATCTGTATAGAAGAAGTGATTAACATAGAATTATATCTGAGATACAATACAGTAATAAGGCTCAGGGTCCTGCTCTCAGAGTTCCTTTCGTCCTTCAAACTTAAACATAGAATGCTTCTGTTATTTCACAGACTCAAAGTTATTCCTAAGGGCAAGAACTAGTCAGCTATGTCACAGTCTCCTGGGAAGCTGTGGTAACCCGTTTGGCTTGATGCAGACAAAGGGAAAAAGCACACCACAGTGAACAGCCCTGCAGTGGATGATGGGGTGAGTAGATGACCTAAAGGGTCTTTTCCATCTATAATTTTCTTCTGTGGCTTTGATGCTGAAGGCCCTGTTGACATCCACCATGCTGTTGCTTTCCTGGAAGCTTTAATAAAGATCTGGTTTGGAACTCAGAATAACTAACACCACTGAACAAACAATACTGGTATGGGGTGACAGGCAACAAAAATGCCAGTGGGAACATGCCCCATCATGGCAGTTGGGTTTATCACAGCCCTTAACACCAAGTTCCCTGAAACACTTGCATCAATATATAGTAACTGGAATGGACGTCAGCATACTGCGTACTTCAGTGCAGAAGCAATACAGTACGTGACCACTTATTGTACTGTTTATCCAAGCTACTGTTTGGATTTATAAGCTCTGGCCTGGAGACTTTAGCTCATTAAGAGATGCAAGAACACACTTAGAAATCCTCACTCAGCAACAAACCTGTCAGTATTTCTTTTCTATTCTTCACCAAGTCTGTTACTGTCAGAAGTGTACTTCCTCTTCACTACAGCATATCCTTATTTTAAGATTGGTACAAGCTCACAAGAGCCACTTTCTCACATTTATTCCTCAGTCAAAACACCAGACTTTACCGTGTTGCCACCAGGTTACTTCTGGGGCAAACACAATTACATTTCTAGCTTAAAGTACAGCAGGAAGATTCAAAATACCTCTTGTCATCCAAAACTTGGAGAATCAAGCCTTGTCACTTTGCCTATGTGAGATACACCACAAGCCTGGAGGGCAGAACCAGTTTGTGGACAATTTCTGTTAGTCTGTAGAGCAGAGCTCCTCAACTAGCAGTCAGGTTTCCAGCAGTTTGCAAAGTCTACAGATACTTTGCCAATACAGTAACTAAATGAAACATGGTAGAATGCTGCCTACAGCAACCCAGATCTGAATTTAGATATCTAGCCTGCAGAGGCATGGTGGTACCAGAGGAATATTCTGACTCAGCTGGAGCAGCTTCTCAGATCTGAAAGAAACTTTGCCCAATGGGAACTCACAGCAGGTCACAGCTCTGTTTCTCATGAGGTTGGCTACATCTGTTCCCTTTTATGCAAGAGAAACACTTCATTAGGACCCTATGTAACCTTATGTTGGGCAATACTGGGCACTCCTGGCTTCATCAAATGATGAATCAGTGGGTCCCATTATTGCTTCATACCTCATACAGTAAAGTTTTGGGTGGGTTCTTGGACAAGAATCTTGGCTCTGAAAGACTCGTTTGATATGGTAGCCTTGGACACAGCCATACAATAATTCAAGCACTTCTTACAAAGTGTTCATTTACATCACTAAGCATAAAATTCAAGCCATCTTTTTTCCTATTGCATAAAAAAAAAAATAATCCCTATACCGTTCTATCTCTTGGAACACAGGGACACACACACACACAAAAACGTACCTCACTATGTGGCTTAGGAAGGTGTCTCAGATTCCAGACCTTTTCATCTTATTGCAGAATGGCCCTGAAGAGAAAACCTTCTCCAGAGCTGAAAGCTGACTGTAAGGGGTTCACACAGACCAACATCCCCAATATTTAGTAAATCAAATTGCACAGGTACGCAAGGCAGAACAGAGTCTGGCATTTGGTAACAAAGTAAACAAAAGTCTTTTAATTTTTTCCTATGACTTCATCAGATTATTACTTGGCTTTATCACAATCCAATTTTGTCCCTAATTTCCAGAGTAAATTTGAATCGAGAATGTGTTAGAAAACACGAAGAAGCACGAGGCTGGTATGTAAGTACTGAAGGTATTGCAATTTTCAAAAATACAGTGGGAGCCTGACTGCTGAAATCAGTGGCACTCAGACCGGAATTTAACAACAGAACTACTTTTAGAGTGCAAGGAGACATATTTTGAGTCATGGACCCTTAGATATCATCGCTTCTTCCTTCAGTCTGGACTGACATGGGCATGGTGGGCTAAGATTCTGATAGCTACCCTAATCCAGCACTAGATTAAATCCAGAAAAAGTGTAATTGAACACCAGGACTAAGACTTGCTTCTGCCACAAATCAGGATTAGTTTCTTTTACTCATCCCCCAAAGAAATCGAATACTCTTTTCCAGTGACCTATACTGGGTCCTGTAAAACTTTTAAGCATGGAGTTGCAGGTACAGACAGGACATCAAACCTTTCACATCTAAACCTAAAATAGTCATTAGTAAAACATGTTATTGAACATCGTGTCAATGGATAGCCTGTTCAACCAACCAGTTGTCCACTAGAGAAATGTTCCTGGTGGTGAAATAATCCATTTGTTCCCATTCTTACCCTAATGTAATACTGCTGCTTTTGTCCTCCAGAAAGCACTAGACTCTGGCTTCGCAGCTTTTTCTTTCCTCTAAGTGCCTCCTGCAGATGACACACCCTACCAGTGCTGGGCCTGAGCTTGGGAACATCAGCCTGTTCCAAAAACCAGAGTTCCCACATAACTGCATAATTCACTGCTATCGAGTTACTGGGCTAGCCACAAATTGACTAATGTAATACTCACTAAGGATAGAGAGGTTGTAGCATGAGTGCTTAATTTCCAGGGGAGGGTGATTTGTCCTTCAGTATCACAAACACTTCAATTATCAGCACACAAAGCAACACAAAGAATTACTAAATCCCCTTCTGGCAGCCAGGCATAGTGCAAAAAGAAAAGGGAATCTGCAACCTTTAACTTGTACCGTACATAGACATTAGGGCCCTCTGAAATCTGTCAGTGAAGTCCATGCCATGAGTGCGCTTCCCCATTGGTGGGGAACAGGCCAAGGAGAGGAGAGAAGTTGGGATTTAGCACACAAAGCACTGTTTGCCTTACTGTGACCGAGGAATGTCATTTTCAGGTTGGATATAATGCCTTCTCACTTGCTGTTTCAGCCCATAAACCAAACAGCAGCAGTGATCAAGAGCAATTCCTTTCCCACTACATGCTTAACTGATAGAAAAAGCTTTCCCTGAGAAATCATTTCAGTCATAGGAAATCAAATTAGTCTTTCTAAGCTAGAAGGGTCTTTTGAATTGTTTCTTGAACTTAGACTTCACGTGACTCATTTTTATTTCTCATATTCCTTTAGCAACTAAACTGGTTCAAAACCTGCAAAGAAAGTCTTCTCCCCAGCTATCTTTTCAACAGCTTAGAATAGAAGACAGGAGCTACTTGCATCTTCTTCAGTAGCTTGAAATCCTGACCACACTGATCATGTTTTCTTCACCAGCCCAGCTCAACAATACCACAAATCCTCACAAAGTAGGGGAATGAGAACAGGCTGTAATTATTGCCTGCAGATGTTCACACCAGCCAGTCTGCTGCTAACTACCTTTAATTGCCAGGGTCATAAGAATCAGAATCATAGACTATTCTGGGTTAGAAGGAACCTACAGGCTAGTGGCACATGGAGAAATCAAGAAGGGAAATGAAAGGGCTGCAGAAGATTCCAAACCTGAAATGAAATTAATATGAAATGCCAGATATAGAATGGAGAATGGTAAAAGAAAGAGGAGTTCTCTAAGAAAGAATCAGATGGAATGAGGGGTTAAGTATCCTGTACCTCAGATTTGCCATTACTGATCAGGAGAAGAAACAAGCAGGTATGATGAAGCAGCACCTCTCCCACCTATTACCTACAACTAGATTATTATCGCTCATCTTTGCACAACTCTGTGTAGATTGCTAAATCCACAGACACAGCGCAGCAGAGCATGTGTAAAGCCCAGTGCACTTTTCACTGCCTGTCCTTGTCTACTCCCCGTGATTACAAATACCCAGCCAAGTAGAACATTCAAAAACTGGCATGCCTACTACTCTGCATTGAGTACAGCATTACAGCTATCAATGGTTGCCAAAGAGCAGTCTATTCACAGCAGAGATGTCAGCACCCAGCAGCATCTTTGGCTGAACACAATGGGAGAGAGATACCATGTGCTCTTTCATATGTAAAGAGGAGATTTTCTGTGGTACACAAGAACAGCACAGAGCAAGAAGTTTCACAAGGTCATTGCCTTTGCTGTGCCTGTTGTAGACACATAATAAACCCCTATATATATATAGCATTTGTATTCTAGATATTCTCAGAACCACTAAAATTTACAATAGTATTGGAGAACAATCTAAGAAAACAGAAGGAATTATAAAAGTTGTGATTCTCCTTTCCATGTTTTCATGATCCTAAATTGAGAGAGAAGTATTTTATTTCAGGCTGAGATTTCCTTTCCCTCCAAGTTCACACATAAGCAAAGAAGGACACAACAGCTGTATTCGCAAAAACCTAGCACTGACAGTGGGCATTACCCAAGTCTGCTTTGTTCATGGTTGTTCTTCTTTGGGGATGGGGTTGGGTTTTTGTTTTAGATATAGGATAAGTAAGTCTCTAACACAAACTGGAAAAGACAGTGTTCCAAAGGTACCGCTTTAAAATAATATCTTCCTATACCTCCTTTTTGCCTTCAACCTGCTCCAAGGTGTATAAAGCATGATAATTACAGTAAATCACAAAAAGGATCACTTTGTCTGCACCTCTGGACTGCACCAATAGTTGCAGCTTTTGAGGCTGGAATCTGTCTCACCAATTTGCACACACTTCATTCAGTCCCACTGGATGCCAGTGCTTCCAATGTGTCTCTAAGGTTTTCTGTCTTCCTCTGTTACAAAGACATTCCAGGTATCTGCCCACCATCACACTTCTTATTACTAACACTGGAAAGTGCTAACAAAAACACAGATGAAGACTGCTGGGTGCTGAAAATCCCTTCATCAGCTTTCACTGTCCTGAAGTTTTTGGGCTCAGCTGCCAACTTAACTGCTCACTACCACTGCCATGACAGAACAGCATCACAGAGCAGCCTCAGGGACTAAGAATATTTATCTGCATTTGAGGTTAACGACACTGACAACAGTCAACAATACCCAGGACTATTTGCTTTCTAACTGTTGCAATATTTATAACAAAACCAAACATCTTATTGTCTATGACTGTATGTATCACTGGGAATGGCAAGTTTAACATAATCTAAACAACATTTCCACATGAAAACTCTTGCTCATTCAATGAAGGTCCCTTGAAACAGGCATGCTCTCTTCAGCGTCTTTTCTTCAAAGATGCCTGCCATTGTATTTATACTTATTAGTCATAAAAGTATACCTTTCTTCACAGCCAGAACCAATACTGAAAATACTAAATCTGCAAGCCGAGGACAAGCCAGAAGCCTGACGAGAAATTCAAATCACCTCATCCTGTTACTGGAGGTCACCGAGAGGTAAAAAGTTTAATAAGCCCACAGTACCTCTTCTAAGTTTTCTTTTCACTTCTTCAGAAGAATTTGAGTGGATCTAAATTGTGTCCTTAAATTTTAAGTTCTAGAGCATGTAATTGCCACTGGAGAAGCAAGTTTTATCTCTTAAGCCAGATAAAGTCAAAGGCTTTCTGAGGTAACCATCCGCCCTGACTGTCCTCACTCTGAGCAGGGGAAAAAAGGGCAAAACCCTTCAGCAGTGTTGAATCTACTACTGCTGTTTGCCAGCAGCAAGCAGAGAGAATACAAGCCTCCTCTACAAACATTTGCAGTTACTTTATAATTTAGTGGTCAAACAGAGAACCAGACAATCATTTTGACTAGATGTAAGATCCAGATTAGTTTTACCCAGGATAGTTCTAGTAACAGGACTTGGAGTTATTAAGGTTACTTTATATTTAGAATACAGATCAGAGACTAATGTAAACAAACTTTGGCTGAAATCTACTAATTAACAAATGTTAATGAAATACACCAGTAAGAATCTGAATTTGCCTTAATTTGTACCAATAAAAGCAACAGTAATTTATCTCATGCAATTATAAGAATCTATATACATGTAGTTCTCACTATATACTGAAAAAAAAAAAAACCAAACCTAAGAAATAAGCAAACAACATTTTGTAATATTTGCACTTAACATATAGTATAGGTTTAAGCAAAAAGTAAATCTAGTTTTCAGCTCTACACTGGAAATCCTTTTCCACCTATAACGTTCTAATGAAAAGAGTAGACATATTTCACTAATAGAAGTTATTTAGCAGGGTTTTTTACCTAGGCATTTTGCTCAAGTAGGGTTTGAGACACTGTGAGCACTCATACTTCCTCTCAAGCAGTTTCTTGCACAAAGAAGTAAGCAGATTAAAAAGAAGACAAAAAAAAAAAAAAACCAAAAAAAAAACCACACACACACACAAAAAAAAAAAAAACCCAGAAAAAAATGAAAAAAAAAAAGAAAAAT
>JBCJKH010071427.1:0-13128 GCA_039877255.1 Loriculus beryllinus
GGCGCACTCAATCCCACTGTCCATGTCAGCGACAAAGATGTTAAACAAGACCGGTCCCAACACCGATCCCTGAGGGATACCATTCGTTACTGGTCTCCAACTAGACACTGAGCCATTGACAGCTCTGCATTCAGCCATCCAACCAGCTCTTTTTTCACCAAGTGGTCCACCTATCAAATTGATGTCTCTCCAATTTTGAGACAAGGATGTCGTGTGGGTCAGTGTCAAATGCTTTGCACAAGTCCAGGTAGATGACATCAACTGCTCTACCCCTGTCCATCAGTTCCGTAGTCCCCTGATAGAATCTAGTAGTGGATTCTATCTAGATGCAACACTTATGTTTTACTGCCTTTCCTCAAGTTTCTTTTTAATTCTCTTCTTACTACGTCCCTTTTTGTTGTTGTTGTTTTTTCTTTCATTTAGCAAGTAGTTCTCAAAATGTGCACAAAATTCTGCAATGCGTATATCTACTAAATTAAGCAAGAAGTTTTCAGTACCCTTCTCCCTTCTTATACTTACTTAGCTGGTCATAGCCACTGCATTATTTTGTATAGCATAGATATTAATTCTGACATCTTTATAATGACAGAATTAATCAGATGGTCGGGTAAGTTACTAGTTCATCTCCTTACCTGTGACTGCAGGTTCCCTTGATTGCACACTCCCCTGGGGGGGTATAGATACTTTGCTTCATGTGTACCGCTGTTGCTTCCCACAATCCACTAAAGCACATACTAGCAAAAAAGCAACTTCCAAGTGTTTTTACCCTCTGCCACCATTAAACTATTTGTTATCAGTTCTTTCTTAATGAAATTCAGAAAAAAACCCTGCACAGTCTCTCTCTCACCTCACTCCCTCCCATCCCAACCCAGTACAAAACAACAATTTAGGGAGCATGAAAGCTGAATTGCATCTTTATGAGGAATAGTCCATTTCAAGCATCAGAGAAAAAAATAGTGAAGAAAAAAATATTTTTATCTCTTCTAGAAAAAGTCTTGGAAATATCTTTTCACATTTCTATGCTAGTTTCAAGAGCAAGTAGGTTAGGTTAAACAGTTGTGTTAGATTAACCCTGGACAGTAGCCAAAACCCACCCTGTGTCTTGTTCACTCCCTCTTCCATGGAAGGGGAGAAAACAGAAGGAAGAAGCGAAGACTTGGTCATTGAGATAAAGACAGTTTAACAGGGAAAGCAAAACCGTATCTGTGAGTGTCCCCTTTTCTTCCCCCTTTCCTTGAGCTTTTATTGCTAAGCACAACAGTATATGGTATGGAATATCCCTTTGGACAATTTGGGACAGCTGTCCCAGCTTTGTCCCCTCCCAAGTTCTTGTGCACACCTAGCCTGCTCTTCTGTGGTAGAGAGAAAAGAAAGAAGACCCTGATGCTGTGCAAGAGCTTTCCAGAAACATCCAAAACACTGGTGCAATATCAACACTCTTCTAGCCACAAATGCTAAGCACAGCACCATATGGGCTGCTATGAAGATAGATACTTCCAGCTCAGCCAGACCCAGCACAACTGAGAACAGAAATTTTTATGATACGCTAATTTATTGCTGAATATCACAATCACAGTAAATTGCAAGTATTTTTAATACTAAATCTGGAGAAGTGTCATACGCAATTATACTTTACTGAAATGTTATTTATTTTCATGAATTTGGTGGAAACCATAATATGTACAAAAACAAAACAAAACAAAACAAAACAAAACAAAAAAAACCCAAACCAAAACAAAACAAAAAAAACCCTTACACTTATTGCAGGGAAAAAAAAAAAAAAAAAAGCCTAATTTCTATATGTAGTATGATAGCACTGCATAAACTGCGTATCACTCACGTGGGGACAAGCCAGGCCTGACAGAAGGCATTTTCCTAAAATCAGATGAAGCCATTGCTGTGATTAAAGCCCAGCCAGTAACTCAAAACCACACAGCTTCTTGGTCACTCCCCCTTTCTTCTCCCTCACTCCCTGTGGGATGGGGAGGAGAATCAAAAGAGTGTAACTCTCACGGGTTGAGATAAAAACAGTCCAGTAACTAAGGTATAACACAAAACCACTACTGCTACCACCAATATTAATCATGATAAGGAAAATAACAAGGGGAGAGAATACAACCACTCACCACCCAGCAACAGATACCCAGCCTGACCTGAGCAGTGATCTGGGCCTTCCAGGTGGCTGCCCCCATTTTATGTACTGAGCATTATGAGCTGTGGTCTGGAATACCTCTTTGGGTAGTTTGGGTCAGGTGTCCTGTCTCTGCTTCCTCCTGCCTTCTCCTCCTCCCTGGCAGAGCATGAGACTCAGAAAGTCCTTGGTCAGAGTAAACATTTGAGCAGTAACTAAAAACATCAGTGTTATCAGCACTTTTCCCAGGCTGAAAGTCAAAACCACAGCACTGCACTAGTTACCAAGGAGAAAAATGACTGCTACTGCTGAAACCAGGACATCCATCACACTGTTGTCTGTGAAAAGTGATGTGAAAACTAGTGTACTTCAGGCATGTTTAGAAAACAGAAAGACTTTCAAACTGTTTACCATCCAACCAAAAGCAGTATCGGAGAGTGGAATGACAATATTATAAAAAATAATCATGCCATGAATGGAACTGCAGGGTGTAATTGAGGGAATGGAGTTTCTTTCATATTTTCCTAGATGCAAATTTGTTGGGATCATGATAATAAAGTTTCTTGGCATGTGCCAGAAGTGTCATGAAATTGCATTTGTAGTTTTGTAGTTATAAGAAAGGAAGATCTGTCTTCTTTCTACTTTGTATCACTGATATTATATGTGACCATGGTAAATTCATTGTTTGATAAAAATACAGCAGCTAATTATCCAATTTCCTTCAAGATGCCAGCAGGAAAGCATTCTGCACTGGGTAATGTGAGACTGGTCATTGGTAACAGCAGAAATTCATTGCAGAACTTGGTCAGATATGCCTTCAGTCTGAACACACAGAGAGGATAAGGTTACAGTTTGCAAGTAAATAGTGTGGAATTCAGATGAAACCTTGGAATTTGTCTTTGCCTTCCTTTATAATACAAAGTGTGATGCTCTTTTGCACCTATGTATGATTTGTGATTAGTGTCTTTGAGATAATGTGAATATCTATTGACTATTTCAGTGGAGTGTACAAAATTCTAATGGGAAGCTTTTGACTTAAAACTTTATATTTTTATATATATATAAATTATCTTAAATTTTTTATTAATGTCTTGTGTTTGTTTCACTGCCCTATATAGAAAAAGACTTGGTCTCTCTGGAGAGATTTAATTAAAAATGTTTCCCCCTTAGTGTACCTTTAGGGTTTTTTTCTTCTTTTTTGGTTTTAGTCTCATGTAAGATAATAGTTACAATAAAGTGGCACCCCTGAGACTGAGGCATGGATGTGACATCCAGTCAAAAATTTTCAGCCAGAAGCCGTATGCACTTAAGTAATCTGTTTTCAGTTTGCTTTGAAGTGATCTTTTGCCACGCTTTTTTTGGCAGACAGATACAAGGTTTCTTGGATTGTGCTCCTTGCCATCAGAGAAGCTCTGTAGCCACATGATGCTGATACTGAGTGTGCCTGGTACTAGTACTTTCTCTCAGAAAGAAGTGCAGTCACACCAAACACCGTTAAATCTTTATGCTTTTCACTCTTCATCTATACAGTGCAGAGATTGAAGAGTTTGCCCTCCAGTTTGGAGGACAAGAGTGAGCTGTATCTGCCTGCAGAATATCATGTGGTGGTAAAATACTGGCACAGGTTGCCTGGAGAGGTGGTGGATGCACCATCCCTGGAGACATTCAAGGCCAGACTGGATGAGATTTAGGGCCACCTGATCTAGTTGAAGATGTTCTTGCTCACTGCAGGACTAGATGGCCTTTGAAGGTCCCTTCCAGCTCAAACTATTCTATGATTCTATGATTCTATGATTCTGTGATTCTATGATTCTATGATTCTATGATACAAGAACTTCAAAAGCAATAGCAAGGAATAGAAATCAGGATATTAACCACAGTCATATAGGTGAGAAACAGGACACTGCAAAGAGATAAGCATACAAAAAATATTTTAAAATTTTATAATCATGGAGAACAGACGAACAAAGAGCTTCATATTATAAAAGCAAAGCACATAAATTAATTTAATAATGGGATAAAATACTGTTTCTTGAAGTAAACATTTATCTAGGAACTAAAATATAATGTAAATATTAGAATGAAGCCATATACAAACCCTCAAGTGCCATAAGTACAAGGTATAAAAGTCTTTTAGTAGGAGCAGAACACATCTTCAGAAAACTGATGAGGCATTTGAATGTGTGCCAGAAAGAGGTAAAAGTATGGTGCACTCAGCTAAACAAGGCTTAATAGAGATGGAATCTGAGCCAAGGGATCAGGAGTCAATACTAGACTATCATTTAAAAAAAGAATGAAACAGGGAACAATGAAAACACAATTGATGCTAACAAGGATGTTGATAAACACACACGACAGGACACTGAAGGGCACTGTGCCTCAGTTATGGCATCATAAATTGCAAGTTCCTATGAAACTAATTTTGTGTTTGTGGATGTATAATCAAGATCGTTACCTAGCCTAGGACAAACATGATCAGATTTGAAAATGTCAAAATATCTCAATCAAAATTACTTGGATTCCCACATCACAGAAACAAGAAATTATGAAGAATTAAACTGCTATTTTCCAGTCATTGATAGATTTAAACTAATTACATTATCTTATTTTAAATAAAATATGGGTTAAGGCACAGTGATGTAATGTAAAGGACTGCTGGTCTAAATCTGTGCAGAAGTACAATTTCCTTTCTGCAGAATAAAGGTCCAAACATTATTCCCTGTTCTGTCTGTAATCTGTTTCCTTTAGGTGAATGATCACAGATCCTACAAAGTCTTTCTTCCTTCATATTAAATCCAGGTAAAGGGGTTTTATCAGGACCACTTTGCACATCAAAGAACAGCTAAAAGTAATAAGCTGTTCTGAGAAGGTTATTTAATACAGGTTTCTGGAATAAAATAGCCTGCTTGTAAACTATTGTAGCTGCAAAACTCACATATATCAGTTCTGTGTCTGGCTCTTTTTCCTTTTTCCTTCTTCCTTTTTGTACTTCAGAGTGTATCGGGAAGATAAAATCACAAATGTGGATAAACACTACTAATATTACATCTCTGTCATTAAGTCATCTAAAAGATTATATCAGTTTTTATTTCAGTTAAATGTCAACTTTTTTCATTTTAAATCTTCAGGGGTCAGCAAACTAGGAGAACTTACAGTTGAAATTTGTTTGTTCTCCCCAAACCAAGCACTAAAGACTTTAAAAAGGCCTTGTAGAAAAACTTGCAGCATCAAGGTAGATAAAAAAGTGCATTGCAAAACCTTATATTCTCAGTTGGGTTTTAATCCACTTCACTGATAGCCCAGAAGCAAGATGAACTAAAAAGCAAACTGTTCTAGTATTAATTTATTTTATATGCCTCTCCACATTTTGTAGAGTCTAGAATATTCTTTGAGATCTGACTTAATTTTCTTTTGCATTTTTGAACTGCTGTTTCTTGATAATTAAAATTATAGGCTGTACTTTTGAAGATGATGAAGTTTTTAATACTAAAGTGTAGATCTTTCTTGACTCTGCAACATGAGTAAAGCAAAATATCTTAAATGATAATGCAAACACAAAGTAATAGAATGCACTTGTTTTCATGATATTTACCTGTGGAATGCACTGAATACAGTCCATTATAAAGTTTTTATTTTTCTTCTGTAGAATTTTTTCTTGTTTATTCCTCTTAAAAGAGAACTACAGCATTTCTCACATTTGCCCAGTTGTCTTAGAAAAACTAATAGCTTCCCTGAAGAAAGGCAAAAAGAGTCTACCAAAAAGAGCTCCAGCTTCTTTCTGCTTGATGAACCCAAAAGAGAATTTTGCTTCTCTTTTACAAGTGCCCTGATGTTCCTGTTTGCATTTTATTTTTCCTCTTCTCTCTCCATAGCTGATTAGTGTTATACAATTGCAGTGCATGAAGAATGGTGTGTAAAAGATCCTGAAAATGAAACTTAAGTGAGTGATACAAGGGGGATTTATTTGGTATGCCACACCTTTTTTTTTTAAAAAAAATAGTAATTCTTAGTTGCCTAAAATTTTGCTCATTCTTATACTCAAAATATTTACCTAGCTGGCTGAGCATTAGTCCTATGTAAGACTATTTGTCAGTCAAAAGTTGGATGTTGTTGTGCATAAGATCCCTGGACTGCCCACTGAGATAATGTCTCTGTGGCTGCCTGCACTTTCCATGTACCAATTCCCCTTTACTTCCTCATGTAGCTTGGGACTGAGAATTTGCATCCTCTACTCTTGTAATATTTTGCAGAGGAGAAGGGATGATTTTATCTGAAAAATGCTTTGGGAATGCATGGCTTCCTTCAATTTTTCACAGGGATCTAGCATGTGGAGTGTTCATCTAGGACAGGGGTATCTTCCATTAGAACTGTAGCTTCCATTCCAAAGAAAAGAAGCCCAAAACCACATTACCTATGGCAGTCAGGCTACATTGGGTATCCTTGGCTGGAGCAGACCAGTACACAGGCAGGAATATAAAATTAATGATGCCAAAATCAAAACAGTCAGAAAGGATACTTCTTTGTGCATCTTACAGGTTAGAGAACTCCCTTCCAGGACTGACACCTTGGTCCTTTCTTCTATTCCCATTGCAGAGGAGTTGGACTGAATGACCTTTGAGGATCTCTTCCGACACAACCTATTCTATTTCAGAATTTTGTGAGAAAGTAATGGACTGAAAATAGAAATAAATGCTAGAAAACTGACTTTTTACCTTCACTTTTGCTGAGAGGCAGAAAAGAGCAGTCTGTCTCATCAGGTTTCCTACTGGAAATAAACTTCTTTCCCACTCTGCCTCAAGGTCTCCTCAGATGGTAGTACAGTATTCCCTTATGAAAGCCTTTCTGAAGGAATGTTTTTTCTTTAGTCTATAACTTTGATCTTCGAAAAGTGGGGACAGAATTTTTGAGATTCAAAAGCTTAAGTTTTCTAGGATCTTTTCATAACTATGGTATCAAGAAAAAAGAACATGGACATTTGTGAACCTGTAACAAAGTTGCTGTGAAAAATAAACTACTCTTATAAACATGGCATCTATTTATAATGCACCATATTTAATTGATCGATTGATCAATGCAATTGCAACATGGTGGTTAACTTTACTGACATGTTATAGTAACTAGAGACATTTTCTGGAGAGAAGAGTGACAATCAAGTAAGTTCAGTTGCAACACCTGAAATACTTTCACATGCAGAATTTAAAAACACATGAAGGTGTGTTCCTTCATTTGTACTGGTAATAAAACCATGCTTTCGAAGAAACAAATGTATTCTGTAAACAAGAAGAGTTGTGCACATATATGAAAGCACATAGATGTCAATATTTTTTCAAACCTTCCCAATGTTATAATTAATAGTTGAAACTATTTTTTATTAGCATAAGTGTTTCCATACTCAGTGAATCATAATTATTGGTAGCAAATAAGAAAAGAGGTGAGGAGGTGATTATTTTAATACAATTTGTGATTCCCAAGAATAAATTAAATGGATAATAGTTAAGTATCAGTGAAGACTGAAATTGTTACCAATATATCTCTTTTTTTCCCCCATTTTTTCAATATTTCATTCAGTTAGTACAAGATTTTTTTTTTCTTGACTCATTATCCTAACTTTGACTTTGAAATTCAGCTGACACTGAATTAAAACTGAATGCTGTCAATAAATTGTCAGGTAGTTGTCTGAATAATTATATAAAAATCTCAGCTACCTCTTTGATGAGCACTTCATCTAAATAATTTAACATAGCCTTAATCCTTAAAACTATAAAGAGATATGAGAAACAGAAAACTTAGGCTGGTTTAAACACAAGCTAAGGGCAATATTATTGCACTCCTAAGGGCATAATATGACATTGATGAACCTTAAGCATGCTAGCGAGCACTGAAAACTTCCATATCATTTAGAGAGCCCTTATAGGAGTACGTTAGCTTCTTTGAAGAAACATGTTTCTGCTATTCTGACACTACGTAGGTATGTCAAGGACATTGAAGAGTCATCAAGTACCATCAATAAAAATTTTGGTATTCAGAAGTGCTTTCCGAAATCCATCAACACAGGAAAAATATTGAAAGGTACATTTTTCTTCTCCAATATGTACAAACCGTATTCAAAAGTCACCCAAGAATTACCTAATTAAATAAAGACTAAATACATAGCATTTATTTTCATGTCATTCATGGAAGTCATTCAGATCATTCCCTCAGGACACACCTAGTTATATGAACTCCAAGAAATTCTCTGGGAAGAGAAAAAAGCAACTTCTATTAGTGTTCCTTGTGATAATCACTAGAGAAATTAGCCTTCATGTTAAAGAAAATAATAATTCCTATTGTATTATCCACTAAAAAATTCCTATTGTATTATGTAACTCTTCTTTTTTATCACAGAAATCACTGATCAAATAGAATAGAAATGATGATGGCACTTTTCCATATATTAAAAGTAATGAACTGTGAACACAAATATTTTTCTTGTAGTATAACTATCCTTAGCTCTTGTAAGCAGCCTTAGTATATACCTTAACTTATTATTTTTCTGATGATCTCCATGATTATAGTGCTTTTCTGCTATCTTACAAAAGGAAAACTATACCTCATAATACCTTAATGTCATTCTGACATTATGTTATTGACTTCCAAATGAATTTTCATAGCCTATAATTCAATCACCCTGCAGTGCCATTTGGACAGTTTTTATAAGCTAAATGGAACTGGATCAAAGCTAAAAGTAAAAAAATATTAAACTACCTGTTCCGGAGTTCAAGGATTCCTGGTTCAGAGAAACGAAACACAACAGAGAAATCACAGCTAGTTTATTAATATAGGAAAATAGAGAGATAATAACAGATACAGTAAAGGATATTTCTGATGTGCTGTTATCTTACCAGCCCCAAACGCCATGTGATGACAATTAGGAAGCCAGCTCTGAGAAACATCATTGCAGTGTGAGGTGGCACGCTCAGCCTTAGCGGGCATCCCTGCTGAGGCAACGTCAACTTGGGTGATATCAGGTTCTGCCTTCTTGCATCACATGAGGCTCGGCCTTTTATGCTAGTGAAAATGCACACTTATTCTGATGTAGGAGCCAGCCTACATTGGAAGGAGTGGCCAGCTATACAGAAAGGGTCTCTAGGGGTCAGGGACTTTTCAGTGTGTGGTGGGATATGCACGCTATTTCTTAGTACCATTACTGCTTCCATCTGGGAACCACGCAATCTCATGCTGCTCATTCATCAGCTCCTCATAAGTGGGTCCCCTGCCAGTCTGATAATTTATTTGTTCTCAGTTTAGTGATTTGGGGGCCCCAGTTACTCCATCACCTACCAGTTCATGTAAATATTGCACCCCTTTCGGTCCTGGCTTTACACACTTTCATATGTATTATCTCATTTTTTGTATAGTGGCTTCCTCTGCATGTCCTATCTTGTGGGTAGAAGGACTGCTCAGGACCTAGGTCAGAATCAGACTCTCTGTCCTAAGTAGCACTTCATGACCAGAAGTACAAGCTTCGGTATCCACTAACGCCCAGTACATTGCTAACAACTGTTGTTTGAAAGCAGTATACCATGTGGCAGCCCCACTCAATTGCTGTGACCAGAAGCCAAGGGCCTGATGCCGACAGTCTTGGAGCTGCCATAAGCTCCATAGGGCTACCCCTTGACTAATTGGGACATGCAACTCAATAGGTCCTGGCAACAGTGGGTGCAAAATTTGTCATTTTGTTTCTGGGATGGGACAATGCTGCAACGGGGGGAGTCTATACTATCTATAAGGACACTGTCTGCCCTCTGTTCCATGAGCCGGACAAGCCACGGTTGGGGCTTCTCCCCAGGCCATTGGCTATACTTTGTCAGAAGGTTTTTTACATTTCCTGGGAAGAAGTCTTCCATAGCATCGGCTCAGGCCCAACAGCCTGATAACGGATCCACAACCCCCTTTCGTTTTACCACAGGAGCTACCCCAGCACTTTCCACATCTTTCTCCTGCTCGTTTCCATCCTCTTCACTATCCAATGTACTCCAGATATCTCCATCCCATGGTTGGGTTACTACTGCCCGTAACTGCGGTCCAGTATCCGCAGTGGACTTTGGGCATCTGTGCTGCTGCCGCATAATCCTCATGGCATACAAGGTTGCTAATTTCTCCGGTTTTTCCTGCCACTCTGATGCTGCTTCTGTGGTGGCTACTAAAGCTCTCGCAGTTCTTGTTTCAACTTATCTGCTTGTTCCTCCAAGTCTTGGATTCGTCCCCATGTTACTTTAAACACACTAAACGGGCTCCTCCAACGCAGCCAGCATGTTTCAAGCTCTCTTTGGGCTTTGTGGTATCTCCACAAACTGCCCCCAATACTTCAATAGATCAAGAGGTCATTTTTCACTCCACAGCTCCACCCCCACCTGAGTACAAGTTTTCCACCTATCCCACAAAGTACTCCATGGCTCAGGTGTCCATCCTGGCCGTTCTGCTGGTGGAGCACCAGGAGCCAAATTGGATGTCTGCTTCTTGAACATGGTTACACAACCCTATCACAACTAATACTTGGCGCAATCTGGTAGCTGTGCAGTCTGCTACGAGGCCCCTCTAATTCTACAACTAAAGCATGGCACAATCCAGTAGCTGCGAACTCTACTATGTAGCCCCACAAATTCTTGCTGTACCCAAATATTTCTCTCACACTCTCTCAGACCTGGAATCCCATCCTTGTAGCCAAATTATGTTCCAGAGTTCAGGGATTCTGGGTTGAGTGAAATGTAACACAACAAAGAATCACAACTAGAGATTATAATAAAATAATAAAATAAATATAATAGACGATAATAAAAGACACAGTAAAGGATATTTCTGATGCGCAGTTATCTTACCAACCCCAAAGACCATTTGATGACAATCAGGAAACCAGCTCCAAGAAACATCATCGCAATGTGAGGTGGCAGGCTCAACTGCAGCAGGTGTCTCTGTGGAGGCAACATTGACCTGGGTGGTATGAGGTTCTGCCTTCTCACATCTCATGAGGTTCGAGCTTTTATACTAGTGAAAATGCATATTCATTCTGACACAGGGGCCAGGCTACATTGGAAAAAGTGGCCAGCTATACAAAAAGGGCCTCTGGGGGTTGGGGACTTTAAGGGGATTTCCAAAATGGGACTTTTCAGGGAGGGGCCAAAGTGGGACATTTTGGGGAGGAGCCACCATGGACCATGTGTGTTGGACTCACGTAACATACTACCTCAATATCCAGCCTTTGTGGTTGGTAGTATAGAAGTATAAGAACAGAGCAGCCCTTTTCCTCTCATATATGCAATCCGAACCGATAAGTAAAATTGGCTTTACATCCAAGAACATCTTCATAAGTCTAACATTTGTTTTAGAGTGAGATGCAGTAAAAAAGTTTAACTATTAAGATACAACATAATACATAGGTTCTTCAAATGCATTTTTCTTTACTTTGGGGTTAATGCTTTATAGAAAATAGTCCTAAACATTTCTTCACCGTGAAGGTTGTGAGACACAGGAACAGGTTGCCCAGAAAACATGTAGCTGCCCCACCCCTGGAAGTGTTCAAGGCTTGTTGTATAGGGTTGGTTCAAGGGGATAGATGGAGTAACCTGGTCTAGTGGAAGGTGTTCCTGCCTGTGGCAGGAGGATTGGAACTAAATGATCTTTAATGTCCCTTCCAATACAAACCATTCTAGGATTGTATGATTCTAAGCAAATTTAGACATCACTCAAACAGTATTTTATGACCCAGAAATACTATTAAGTGCTACTTCACAATATTTACTTATATGATTGAAACATTTTCCATCTAGGAAATATGTTCAATACACACATGGTGTATATATATGGTCTAAGCCCCTGTATACACATTTCGTTGTACCTGATAGGGAGAAAAATGGTAAATGCAGTATCCTTGAAAATTGTACTGATCCTAGTCAGATGTTTCATGGATAAAGAATATTTTTTATGATTTTTGGGATGAAATTAGTTGATATTAGGTCTTAAAATGACAATGCATTTTGAATTTTATTTGGTATATATTATAATACATTAAATGTCAAATTAAAAGCAAATGTTAGCTGTTCAGGATATTTTTCATTTCCATTTATTTTTATGGAAAATTCTGAAGTTTTCAAGGTTCATTCCAAAACAAATTAGAAGAAAACATCTATTGCCAAACGTCCTATTAAAATGGAACTTCCACTCTAACTTTCTATGATAAGTTAAAAAGATAATAGCAAAGATTGAGGAATTATTTACAGAACTGTAGTGATCAGTACAAAGGGAGAATACTTTCACCAGGAATGTGTATTAATAGATGGTATAAAATACCATAGATATAAAATTTTAATTGCACCTGAAAGTTATCAACAGCGTATTTATTTTAGTGAAGAAAAGTGTATGTTCAAATGCATAATTCACTCATTTAATTGCCTGTATTTCCCTTTAGACATTTATTTATTTAGAATATTTCCACTGTCTCAGGGAATATACCACTGATCCTTTACTTATTGCCTTCTTATGTTATACCCTGATTTTGGTATGGTCTCCCAAGGAGACAAGAAAGATGGCTTTGATGTCAGCTTCAGTGACTCCAAAGTATGAAGGGCAAGCAAAATTAATGATAACAGTGAAAGAAACTGCAATGCAGAGTTCTAGAGACCTGAATTTCATGTTCTGTAAGCACATGCCTTACAGGATCACCTTTCTGAATTCCACTGCTAGTTTAAATATGAACTTTATAGTTTATTTCTTTTATGTAGCAAGAAATATAACCTTTCATGCTGGTTCTGTTGCTAACGGGTAGCCTTTGATCAACTGACAACCTAATGGGAGATATGTACAAATTGTAATTTACAATTTAACTAGATGAAATGCTGTCGTGGTTTAGACCTAGCCATGCAGCTTGTTCACTCACTCAACTCACCTTTCTTGCCCTCCCCTTGCTCACGGAGGGATGGGGAGGAGAATCAAAAGAATGCAACTCCCACAGGTTGAGATAA
>JBCJKH010071430.1:0-14054 GCA_039877255.1 Loriculus beryllinus
AGACCTTGCAAGACCAATGTCACTCAAAGCATGACTCACAGAATAAACGTATCATAATTCAGACTGGTTATGCCCAATCAAATTAGAAGAAATTGAGAGCAAAGACATGGAGATGTGAACTATGAAGCAGAGATTTAGCATAGCACAGATAATAAGCAACTGAAGAAACTAGTAAGTAATATAAATCTACAATTAGTCTACACAAGACCATTCCACAGGACAAACAGATGCATGCAGGATCCAACAGGCATCAGCTAATACCGAGTGTCAGGATCATCCTTGCAAATGTATTTGGAGTTTTCACTTTAATATATCAGAAGGTCTTCTTGTCCACAAGTATTTGATGTTTTACTGGATTTATACAGCTTCAGTTTCTCCCTCATTCTCCTCTCTTTTTTTCAAGCAATAGAGTAGATGGGAACGCAAGCTGTGCAATCCTTTCAGGGGGAGAACAGAGAGCCAAAGAGGAAAATAAAAGGAAAAGAAAAATGCTGGTCCATGAGATCTGGCAGGTGGTATGTACACAGTAGATTTCAGTAACTATTTTGCTACAGTACAATACAAAAGGAAGTAATCATGATATGCAATGTTGCTGTACAATACAATACAATAAGCAGGAAGACTTACTTTAATAAAAACACATTGTGATTTGTAATATACTGAACTAAGCAGAATATCCTCAGATGTAATCATCTTTTAAGATGTTATTTCTTCAGAAGAAACTATGCAATTATTTAGAAAGAATCATAAACACACCATAAAAGTCAGATTTTAAATTGCCCATGCATATGCCATCTGTCAAAATAATTTTTAAAAACAAGCTGAAGTTTGCAAATTTATTTCATTGCTTATGGCATATGCAGGAGGACTGGCATCAGTATGGTGATAGCCTATATACAAAAAACCACTCAATTTAATTTCTCACTCAGAGCCTGGCCCTCACAGACGGAAGCTAAATGAAGTAATCATCCCTAAAGAGCTTTACCATCTAAAAGGAAATAATTTAAATGGCACAAATTAGCAGTTACAAAAAATAAAACTGTTCTACTCTACTGTGTCTGTTTAAAACACTTTTAAAATCTACCAAGGATTTTTAAAATGGATCATAGAATTTCTTTCCGGAAGCTCAAGTTCTCTAAGTGCAGTTCTTATTATTGGTTCATTTCTTAAAGTGTAAGGAATCCAAAACCAATATACTTCTGGATTTTACAAAATTAAGAAATAGGAGCTATTTGCATTGAATAAAAAAAAAATAAAAAAAAAAAAATGGAAATCTGAGCTTCAATACAGACATCAGAAAGATCCTTCTGCTTCCCCACACTGCCTTTGTGGGCATAAGGATTTCCATTTCTTGTCTTTCGATCTTCACAGCATTCAGATGCCCTGCCCAGACTCAAAGTTAGAAATAATGTACAGGACCTTCTTTCTCAATGAAAATCCAAATTCTAATTTAGGCTTTTATTTTCATACTAAGATGTACAATCTAACAGTAATTTCCTTTCAATATTCAATATCCATGAAGCTGGTCTTCTCACAGCCCAAGACAGCCCTCTCTGATGGGGTAGATGGGACAGACAAAATGATTATGTAATTACTTTGAGGTAGAAATGCATTTATTTTGGGAAAAGGGATTTAGGAAAAGAATTCCAAACTCCACAAACATTCCACTGTTTCTCATCCCAGTGTACCTCCAACCAGCGGCCAAGGAGTTCTCCCCCATGTCCATGGACTTGTATTACTTTTGGGACACTGTTTTTATTTTTCCATGCCTTGGCTAACATACACTGAAATTTACACCAGAAGCTACGATAATCCACAAGCAAGTAAATACAACCTACATAAATGTATAAAGGAAAGTTCCAGCAGGAACTCAGAATAATGAAACATTCCCCATTTAATTCATAAACAGGCATAATAAAGCGTATTATTAATAATAAGCATATTAATAAAGCATATTATTATTAAGCATATTAATATTGCACCATTCATTTATTAAAAGCTGCAGTGCAAAACAACTGTGAATTCCTTCCTCACTAGAAAATAAAGTGGCTCCATTTTTTACCCAAGTATAAAACCCAATGCCATAATCTTCAAAAAATAAACTATATACGTTTAAAATAGTACAAAAAAGGGATCAAGTAGAAGGTGAAGGTATTTCTATGAATTGATTATGACACTAATTTTAACTTGTGAATTTAGTTTCCAACTTTTAGTTAATTAACAGAAACAGTCTGTTATATACACAAACACAATTCACATACAGATGACAAATTAGAGAGAACACTGAGCAGTGAACAATTAAAGAACCTCAGCTCATTTTATGTCAAAGGAAATTTTGCTCCCAATCTCTGTATAACAAGGTTTCCACATGCAGAAACTACAGATCTCATTCTTACGTATGTCTTGTGATCAGCTTCACTATAACAGGAAACAAATGAAATTGCCAAAAATACACACACTTCTTCACTGTTTTCTCATATAAGCACAGGACAACATATGAAAGCATTTGCCACAGATCACTTGAAAGACTGCCTGTTTAACAAGGTAGGCATAAGCCCTCATTCACATGCAGCAAAAACATAGCCTAGGTAAACCTTCAGTCCAGCTCCCAAGACTCACCTCCCTCTGCACAGATTTGAGGGCGTAACCACAGTCTCAGACTTTCAGTTCCTTATTTTATATTTATGGAACAATATTTTCTGTTTCAGTTCTGTTCTAGATGCAGAAGACTGTTTATAGACAGAGTACCTGTGATGAGCAGATGGACTGCAGAGGTGCCACTTGCTGCTCCTATGTGAAGTTTTAAAACAAACACGCACACACAAAACAAACAAAAAACCTAGTAAGAAACCAAGAAAACCACAAATCACATACATGCTCCCTCGGTATCCTCACTTTCAGGGTTTAACACTGATGCTTTCCATAAGCCCATGAAGTGCTCTCACTGACTGCTAAACACATACCTCCCACAGAAGACAATTCTGTACATATTTAATACTTGGTATTTTAAATTATACTATTGTTTCAGCGATTTAATATCAACTCTATCCATCACATTACGTGAATGGAAATCCTACATAGTATGACTGAGCTGGGATTTTATTTTTTTCCTTACTAGAGTATTAACTATTCTAGAATCACTACATTTAATCTTTCTTTGCATATACAATCCATGTTTCTCTCGAGGTGTTATTAGAAATTCCACTGCACTCAATTTAAAATATATATTTTATTCAAACTCTCTGAATAAGTAATGAAAAAAAAAAAAAGAAATTTCATCTATAATTATTAATGAAGTCATGTATCAGGTGGTTACATTAAGAAGAGCTTGTATTTATTGCTTACCTTGCACTATGGACATGGTGGAAACTACTAAGCAGCTTCCTCCTCCTGTCAATACTCTAAATAATTCAGAAAGGAATCTTGATTGACTTTTCATCCATGCATATCCCATTTAAAATAGGTGTGTACGTATTTTTTCAGTACAGTAGTATCAAAACTATGCAGTAGTTTCCCCAAATTTTCAACTTACTTTCCTAAATCACTGAATAAACACTATATTATGATTTCAGAAAGTTTTTGCATGCTATATCCCTTAAAATTCATATTAAATAAGGGCATCTCAGTTACACTGGCAACTATAACTTTCCTCTGTGACACCTTTATGATTCTGCTCCCCGTAACTCTAACATTTGAGAGTTCAGGAGACATCTCTTGTTCCTGATGAACAACTTCTCAGACAAACTTTTAACTTTACAGCTCTTGAAGCTCTCTTTTGATGACTTTTTTGCGCCAGACGGAAAGCATGTGCAGAAGAGAACCTAACCCTGCCTCATTTCAGCTGTGCTCTCAACCTCCAAAACAGCATTTTCCTTAATAACATAAACCAAATAAGGACACATTCTTGAAATGCTAAACATGCAATCAGGCAATATAAATTTTAAATACAAAATTCATTAAGACTTGATTTTGTATTTTTAAGCATATGGGCAAACTGAAATTGGGATCCTTGCCACCTTCCCTCCCAGTATTACAGTAGGAACACTTGTCTAGAGTCAGAAAAAAAGACCCTTGCAAATAATTAAACACTGCAGTTCAGTATAATAATTTATTAATGAAGACAAAGTACCCTAGCACTAGGACTTCTAAAACCTGTATTACTGTTATGACATAGTTGATCTTTCCATGCATCAACTAAAGATTATTTGTCTCCTTTAGCTACTAGCAATACTTACTACCTTCCTCTGAAAAATTTTGATGAGGTCTTTGCAGACCAACATTCCGGTTTTAGTAAGGCTCTTTTAGACCTTGTTGTTAATATTAGAAAGGAGGAGGTAGTCCTGTGTAACTGGGCTGAGGTGCAGCTAAGGTGGTATAACTAATTTAGTAGTATTTTATCAACACAGGGGTGTCAGTGTACAGGTACGGTCTGTGCCAGCAGAGCAGGTCTTGGCACTTCAGAAGAGTTCAGGCTAATTTCCTATTGCGCAGGCTTTCGGGCTAAAGTGCAGGGAGACTACCCAAAATATTCTGCACACAACCCACACGAAACACTGCCTGGCTTCACTGAGGAAGAGGGGGATATTTGCTCCCAGGGGATGACAATACTTGCAGCAAAAGCAGGGAATGCTACAAGCAAACTGGTTTCAGGACCACTTTACATTTCTTACTTGTTTTCTTTGATGTTTTATATATTCAGCTGCCAGAAACAATATGGATCCTTGTTTCGATGTAACAGTAGTACAGCACTAATAGTTGTTTAATAGCATTATTACAAAAACACATTACTTTACATTTCAAGCTTTACTTACTAGTTAAATTGTATTTTAGCTACCTGTGTTTTCATTAAATGCTAGTTTCAATGAAATCCATGCACATAGCACCTAACAGTAAATTAAGTAAATTATTTTTCAAATCACAAACACTTAGTAACACGCATACAGTAAAACATTCTCCAGCAAATCATCTTACTTCTTATTAGAATAACTTTGTTAGTTTCTGCACAACAGATAATTATTATTATCTGAGCAAAACTTATATCCACATTCCAGTTAAATGTATTAGCACAAATATATAATAATATTTCTAATTATTTCCTTTGTGGATAAATTTTAACTTTAATGGCCAGCTATTTCTCCATGATATAATGAACGAATATGCTCTTCCTCGGGCAAGGGAATTCTTTGAGATTCCTTCAATCTTTGCAACTGAATGTGTTCTACATATTTAGTTCCAAAGAGCAGGAGTCAGCCCCTCATCTCCTCTGTAACTGCACATTTGTGCCAAGCTCCAGCACAACCTAAACAGTTTAGTCTCATGCTCAAAGGAGCTACACCCCACCAACACGTGGGAAGAAGAAACCCCTTGCAACACAGATGGCACAAGTGTTGTTCATTTTTTCTATCTGGTCATAATAACCAACTAGCATACTGGAAAGTGCATTTGGAAGACTCAAAACCATGGCTGGTGTACAGTATTTCCAAATCTGAAAGTGTATTTTCAACTTGGCCAATTTAAAATCCACTGAATTGCCAACATTTTGAAAAACACGGCAGATTTCTGGTTAAGATGTCTGAGATGAGCCAAAGGACAGCCTCAAAGAAGGATCCTGAAGTTAAAAGGAAACATATTACAGAAATAAAGAATTTCCTTTATATCCTACAACATCACTTCCTTATATTACATGATACATGATTGTTGTGGAGACTTTGCTTTCTCTGAAAAAGAGAACCTGAACAAGGATCACTGTGCCAGGAAAAAAGTCTTTTGTAAGTATAAAGCCTCACCATAGTCATCTGCAACTACTGCACCCACAGAAGCTGAAAAGCTGCAAAAGAAGCACTGAAGTGAGTAAATTAAGACAAAAAATCATTACACTCTAGCCAAGTTTTCAAGAGAAATAGTTGTACTGAGAAAGTGCAAGATTGTGCATCTCCAAGGACGTACAAGGACAATTTTTTGGTTTACTCACTCAGAGACACATCAAAGACCCTGAAGTCCTGAAAAGCCCAATTTGAAGATTCATTTCTAAAACATGCAAGTGGGGGTGTCTGCCTACACAGGTCCCAACAAAAGCAGTCATGCTTCCAGAGCTACTAGAAATTCACAGATACTCCATTGACCCAAGTGTCACAATACACAGTAGTGGTCATCACACCAACTAGCTTTTCTTCATTTTGGGAGAAATTCATTTTTGTTACCAAGCTGACCTTGGGCTTTCTATTTTAGGTTCCCCATGCAAAAGCAGTTACCATGTGTGGAGCATTACAACACCCACAGTCACTAAATCATACTGCCTAATGGCAATTCTTTTTCCATCCCTTTTATACAGAGGACTCCTTACAGGCTCAGGTAGCACACTTGGAAAATGAGACATCTTGCTTTTGGCTACATTATATGGACTTGATAGCACTGCAGTCAAGTGACATAGCTTCTCCCTGCACATTTCTGCAGGTACAAGTTTGAGGTTTCTACATCTCCCACATCACTCACAAAAAAATTTATTACATTTTGATAAATACTTTTCATGTTTTGTTCAGAGTTTAAGCTGAACACATACCTCATCTTTACAAGGGCTTGTTGCTTCTAATTCTGTTTTATGTTTTTATGGAAACTCTAAGTTTACCATTAACTGGAAGTTACTCTTCAATGCTTCTTTGAAAAGTACCACAACATCAGTTAGCAGGAAACAGCTAAATGTACTACTGACATCTGTTTGATATCTCTCTATCTGAGGAGCAGCTGAGTCTACAGATAAAAAGCCTGATGCTCAGCTTTGCTATCAACTTATCACCAAAGAGCTCTCACTTAGCACATACCTTGCCAATGACTATAGAGTGTGTATAATCTCCAAACTGTAAAATACAGCACTGCAGCTCTGAAATTCATAAATGCAAAAGCAACTAAGATTCAGAATACCTTGGTAGCACAACTGCTGTGTTTATGCAGGCATGAATCAAATAGGTGCTGAATGTGGCCCCTTTTAATGAAACTTTTTCTGTAGTTTGCAACTGACCTAACGAGCTGTTAAGTCTTCCTGTCTATTGTATAGTCTCTTATTTTTGGAAAAGACAATCAGTATTATGCTTGGTTGTGACTAAGCACCTATGGTCACTTCCAAAGTTGCACCAACACTGAAATCTGCATGTTTTAAAGTCTCTCCAGAATGGTAAAACACAAAATACAGGTACCAAGAAAGCAACCAAACATAGCTGTGTAAGCAATACCAACCGTATTGCTCATTTTATACATGTAAGATCTAGAAAATACAAGTTCATTTCAGTACATTGGAGACATCCCTCTGGATTCAGGTGAGCAGAAATTGGCAGCGGTACATACTTTAAAATTCCCTAACACTTTACATTGCATGAGAATGAGCTCAGATCTTTTTTTTTAAGTTTTTGCCTGATCTCCTGTGACAAACACTGTTATTTTAAGAAGCTGCTGCATTGCATTAAGTTAGTCTAAATGTTCACTGAGAAAGACAGCTTTGTTTTTTTTAAGTGACCACATCAAAGCTGGTAATAGGCACAACTACTAAAACCCGATCTTCACAAATTTCAGAAACAAGGGAACCACCATACTGGTTCCCCTCTCAGAACACTCATTTCATCCTGGATTTTATAACATCAGTTAAAAGGTTTAGTGCCTAGCATAAAGAAAGGAAATGCAAGAGATCAAAGATGGAAAAGTTAGAGATTTGCTTGAAGTTTTTAAGAAAGTTTCCCATGTGACCTTCTCAAGAAATGAAGAAGTACCCCTAATAAATCTGAGCTAGTTCTTTCCTCGTTTCCTCAGGGGACTGATTCCTTTACATGAAATGTCATGTATGCTAAACACCAAAGGCTCAGTGTTTTGCGATAACAGGCTTTTTTGCCTACCTCTCCCTCTTTTGGAATGGTTTTATATGACCTAAATAGAACAATGCAGTCCAGCATTATTTTACTTCAGAAATCAATACCATCCAATTATTTTACTTCTTGCATTCCACCCATTAATTTATTTTTCGTAAAACACCTCTTTGTAAAATAAGGATTTTACGGATAAGGTAAGAACCCTTATTTTATTTCAAATGTTGCAGTAAATGATTTCATCAGATCAACTGACTTAAAAAAAAAATCAAACCTGAAATAATAATTTATTTACTTTTCTAGCAGCTTCTACTTACACCTTCAGCTTGTTATTCACCTGGAGTTTTTTAAAAGTGCAGATTTAGCACTACTTTTACTACTATGAGGTGAAACATTGCAAATAAATATTTTTCTTTAACTTTTCATTTGGTTATTTTTTGGTTGGTTGTTTTTTTGTTGTCTTTGTTTTTACGTCAGGGATAGCAATCAGAGGAGAAATCAGGAATGAGGCAGTCATTTACAATAAACAAACTCTTCCTGCTCAGGACTTCTGTGAGAGAAAGTTTTTCAACCTTTTGTTATTGCTAACACAGATTTTTGTTTCTGATTTGCTGACCAAACTGAGGCTCACCATGTCTGAAGTGCAGGAAGCAGTAACTGACCAGCCATTAAACTCACCTTTAGGGTTTGTCCTGGTTCAGACTGGTGTTTTCCAAATATGTTTTTAAACCAAAAATCAATTTAATTGAAAATTCACTGTTAAGAGAAAGGATGTTATTTTTGAGGTTTATTTAATATATTTCTTACATGTGTTTCAAACCTTTATTTTAGGCAAAGTACCTGTGAGCTTCAAGTTCTTCATGTGCAAAATTACATCAAAGTCCCTATCAAATCTATGGGTTTGCTGTTCACTTGGGTAAATTAATAAATTAAACATCTGTTACTCTGAAGGATATGAATAATTTAATCAGGTTCTAAAAAATAAGTATAAAAGTACTATTTCAAAATATACTAATGTTGGTACTTGAACATTTTAACTTAGCATGATAGAAAAAAAATGTTTTAAGGATTTGGTAAGTTAAGTTTGGGAGAGTTATATTTGTGTTATTGACTCAGAAACTGGCATACTAATATCTTATTATTTAAAAGAAGAAATAACTCTTAGGATAGGAGATAATCTACTCATTTTATATTCCACATCTCCTACAAGAATTTTCTTGCGCATGCATAGATAGGGTCTTATCTAGTCCCTAATGAAGTCAATAGCAGGCTGCTTGTTTGGTTTTTAAATAGCAGCTGCATTGGGTATCTACAGGGAATGAAAAACTGAAAGGATTACAATTTTGACCTGTTAAAATTGATTTATAAGAGATATTTTTTTCCCCTCCTATTATGTCCAAGTGATAAATTAGTCTTTCAGTCAAGGCTGTGTGAAAAACTGATTTGTCAATTGTAGCCTGACCAAAAAAAAAATAGAAAATTACCCACTTCAATTAAAATATGTAATGATTTTGTGGTTTGTTCCTTCTCCACAGACACGAAAAAAAGATTTCTGGAATGTTTAGTGGTCGGAAACAACAATAGAAAGACTGAAGGAGGCAGCACTGACAAAGGCAAGGAGGAACAGAGGACACACACTCAAGCCGGGAGAGCTGGCAACATTTCACCTTCTGCCTCAGAGGGATGGAACGACTCCAGCAATCTCTCAGCACTGCTGGAACCAGGACGGCATCAGACCTTTTCATAATCTACTGAAACATACATTAAAGGGTGGGGAAAAGTACTTAGGAACTTGCACCACAGTGGAGACACTAGATGTGAGGAGCGTTCACACATACTACACCTAAAGTTAGGGCAGTAATTTGAAGCCAAAACCGAACAGGACTCACCTACATAAGAAGAAATAGGAGGCAGCAAAAGCCCAAAACTGAGATATATATCTCAAAATATGTCTCTGTATGTATATATATATATATATATATGTATATATCAAATCCACACACAACAAAATCAGATTTTTCCTAGCAGCAGTATTTTCCCACAGCTTTCTAACCCCGTAAGATCATGTTTGTACCTAATCACAAATTCCAGGAAGCAACAAAGCATTCAAAATTTCAGCTGTTAAAAGAAAAAAGAGAAAAAAAAAAAAAAGAAATAAAGAAATAATATTTTCTGAGATCCAGACCTACAGATTAAAGCATATCTCTAAATTCCTGTTATTCAAGAAAAACAAATTACACAGTCGAGTCAAGTTGCATTTATATTTACTGGTAGTAAGAACTGGACGGGAAAAATTCATGCCCATGGCAGGGGAGTTACAACTTGATGATCTTGAGATCCTTTCCAACCCTAACCATTCTATGATTCTATGATACTATGTTCTGTATGAAGGCAAAATTAAACTTGAAGCCTTAGGTTCAAGCTCCTGGCCCTGCAGCAAGTAATTTAAAATAAAAATAAGCTTAGAATATTGGCTGCAAAAGCTATCAGTACTGTTTAACCAGAGCAACACAGAGAATGACACAGAGGAGATGTTAACACTGAAAATCAGCACAGTCCCAGGTTTGCAAAGCCAGAGCACTATCAGCACAGGCCATAGGTGACTCCAGTCATGCAGCACCCACGGATGCACACAGGAAGCCTGCCCTTACCATAGAGCTTAGACTCACATTTTCACCACTGTGGTTTCCAGCAAAACCTGGGCCCTTCTCACTTGGGCTTTTCAGACCCTCTGCTCTGTTGAAATGATGGAAGGGCCACACTGAAGTCTTTTCTAATCAGACCCAACAGGCAGTTCTGTATACAGCTGTTTGCCTGGTTGGTGGGTTAATGGTCCACTCTACCAGGTAGAGAGGGGAGGGCAAACACAGGTTTGGAGATACCAAACAGATTGTCCTGCAGCTGGCCTGCATAACACAAGCACCCTGCTGGAAATCTGACTGCAGTCTCCTCTCCTGCACTCCACCCAGGTGCATGCAGGCACCCCTTCGCCCTTGCACCACTTCTCCCTCCTGTGCCACAAACCCACTGGGGCAGCAAAGGGTTTATAAACACGCTCAAACAATTTTCACTCATATCTGTTTGACTTCTGTGAAGATTTCAGTTCAGTAGAACAGGGATTTTGCTTGCTGCATTTTACTTTTTTCTTCCTCTTGTGATATATTTAATTTCAATAAATATGAATAATCTGAAATTAGTGCTCTCATCTTTAACAACAACAACTACTTAGAGGCACATTGAGAGGATTAATTCTGAAGTACTCTGAAATGTCAAGTGCTTATTAATTGTAAATTAATTGGAATTAGAATTACACTATGGTAAACAATAAGAAATTAACATCGCTGATGGGCAAGAGGAAAGGAACAGATTTTGAATAGTATTGTTAAAATGCACTCTTTAAACAAGCCTTTTGAAGAAGCAAAGTCTGACTGTTCAGTAAATTTAGCTCTACAGAGTAGTCTTACATATGTGGAGAAACTAAAATTATTTCTTCTCACATGTCAACTTTGATGCACTCTCTGTTCTATAGCTAAGCAAAAGGCCTCCATGACTTTTAGGAAAAGTACAAGCTTTAGCATCCATTCATCTCAGCTGAGAGCCTTTTAGAGAGTGCCAGATGGTTCACAAAGGATAAAACATATATGGAAAACATCTTTATTCTTCAGTGAGAATAATAACAGCCATAGCAATCATGAGGGTAGCATGGGTGTAATAAACCAGTTGAGTGCCTGGAAGTGACTGGAATTGAAAAAATGAAACTAAAAATCTTTCCTCCACAACCAAATCCCCATTTCAAGTTTCATCTGTGCTTAAAGGCTCCAGACAGGAGTCATCTACATGCTCAAAATAACAAACAATCACCGAATCAACCAGGTTGGACAAGACCTTTAAGATCATCAACTGCAACCCTTGCCCCAGCACTGCTAAGGCTGCCACTAACCCATGTCACTGAAGGCCTTCTTTACACAGTGTGTGAACACTTGCACGGACAGTGATCCCACCACTGCCCTGGGCAGCTTGTTCCAACGCCTGAGCACCCTTCTGGGGAAGGAATTGCTCCTCATCTCCACCTAAACCTCCCCTAGCGCACCTTGTTCCTTGGGAGCAGAGACCAGTTTCCTCTTGCGTCCATCCTCCTGTAAGGCAGGACATATAAATGTGTTTATACTCCAACAAACTACTTGCAGCCAGATACAGCCAAGATTCTTCCATTTCCTCCATCCTCCTCTCCTACGTTCCTTCACTGAAGCATTTCAGAGGTACCTCTAAAACCAGATTTCGTTCAGTGTCTGCATAATCATATTCACACCAGAAAAGGACTGGACATGGAGCAAAGGAAATCTGAGGGACCTTGAGCTCAAGCAGGGCTTTGAGAAGTCTCTCTTGCTCAGATCATTTTTCCTGCTTGAAAACAAAACCCACCCCTTTTGCTGTTCAGAAAAGCTTTAGTGGAAGAACATGTAATGAGATGAACAGCTGCTTCAGTAACTGCTTCCCATCTTCAAGGCTAAGCACAGTTTATGGTACTACACCATTTCCTTTTCTCCCCTCCCTCTCTATGGTCATACAAACTACTCACTGCTGGGGAGGTAAACCCAGGAACTCCTCAACTTGGGAAGCAAAACAGAAGCTCTTGGGCTTTCCTATCAATGAATCCCTGAAAGCAAAGTGGAAAGGAGCTTCCTTGACTAGTATTCTCATAATCTGTTCATTGACAAGACTCTGCATGTGGCTTTATCACCAGTAACAACTTCTCTTTTTCACGTGAGACTGTTTTTTGCTGTTTCCTTCACAGCAGTCACAGGGCCAGTGAATATTAAATGTGACACGCACTCTCCTGACAAAAACGAAGCTGTCAGTCAAGGAATTACTTCCATCTCTGAAGATGCTTTGACCTCTCACAACTAAGCTTTTTCTAGCTGCCTGACAGTCAGCATCCATGGAACTGTGCATGCCTCATCTGCAGCCAGATGAATGATGAAATTATTCCCAGACGTTTTATTGCTGAAGTGTGTGGGGGAGGCTAAAAAGCTGGCAAAGTTATCGGTAACAGTCTCCAAGCAGCCATGTCAAATTAAAACAGGGGTTTTCCATGCTAGAAAAAACTCTATCCCTCTTTGTTTTGGCTCATCTCCTTGAGGATGGTGACATAGGATTTTTCTGAACTGAGCCTTCACATTATTTCAGGGAACCTTTAGCGAAACTTAAAATTATTTCAACTACACCTTGCCTTTTTAGTTTGAGCTTTAAGTGCTTCAACATATTACATATCTGTTTTTCCCTTAATGGTATTCATGTAACTGGCAGTATTAAGATTGAAAGTCATAGAATCATTTACACTGGAAAAGACCTTTAAGATCATTGAGTTCAACCATTAACCTAGCGCTGCCAAGTCCACCACTAAGCCATGTCCTTAAGTGCCACATCTACATGTCTTTTAAATACCTCCATGGGCAGTAACTCCACCACTTCCCTGGGCAGTCTGTTCTGGTGCTTGACAATTCTTTCAGTGAAGATAATATCCAATCTAAACCTCCCTAGGTGCAACTTCAGGCCATTTCAACTTGCCCTATTGCTTGGTACTTGGGAGAAGAGACGAACCCCCACCTCCTTTCAGGTAGTTGTAACGAGCAATAACGTCCCCCCTTGAGCCTTCTCCAGAATAAAGAACCCAGTTCCCTCAGCAATTCTTCATAAGACTTATTCTCCAAACCCTTCACCAGCTCTGTTGCCCTTCTCTGGACACACTTGAGCACATCAATGTCTTTCTTGTAGTGAGGGACTCAGAACTGATCATAAGATTAGAAATGCAGCCTCACTAGTTGCGAGTTCAGGGGGGCAGTCACCGCCACAGTCCTGCTGGCCACACGATCTCTGATACAAGCCAGGATGCTGTTGGCTTTCTTGGCTGCCTGGGCACAAGCTGGCTCATGTTCAGCTGTCAACCAACACTCCCAGGTCCTTTTCCTCCAGGCAGTTTTCCTCAAGTCTGTAGCATTTCTTGGGGTTGTTGTGACCCAAGTCCATTAATCCACTAAGTGGATGAACTTGTCATAGAAAGATATCATGTTAGTCAAGAAGGACCTGCCTTTCATAACTGTGCTGACTGTGCCTGATCACTTGGTTATCACATGCTGCATGATGGCACTCAAGGTGATCTGTTCCATCACCTTCCCCAGCACTGCAGTCAGACTGACAGGCCTG
>JBCJKH010071432.1:0-21536 GCA_039877255.1 Loriculus beryllinus
CCAAGGGCAAAGACCCTGTGAGCAAGCACCCATGGTGACTGAACCTAGACATCCCTGGAGAGGCTGTTATATGAAAATGTTTCCTGGCAAAGGAAATGGTGATTGCTCTAAGAACCAAGATTTCACATCTCTGAAGCCACCCATCCCAGCATCAGCAATCCCTGTGCCTGTTGGATTGTGATTATTTCTAACAGTACCTTTAAATGAGATTTCTTACTCTGAAACTGTGTTTGTTCTCATCTCCTGGGCTGTTCATACCATGTGGGTCAGTTGTGTAAACATCTTTTCTGCAGGTACTTCTGTGGATGTGGCCATTGAACTCAGTGGGAGCCCAGATCTGCATCACCTTTATTTCCAAAGATAATGTTAAGCATGCAGTTGTTAAGTCAAACAACAGGAGAATATATGCTTCAGTTGTGAAAGACTAGAATTCAAAATACTATGTCTGTGAGCTTCAAAACTCACAAACAAATTATACTTTTAATTTGCTGTAGAGTGTCTATGAGAGCTAAGACACTTAGGCTATACTTTGCCCACAGACCCACATGGGCCATCCCTGAAGGGCATGAAATCTATGCAAAAGCCTTGGCAGCAAGTTGGAAAACTGCTGTTGACACCATCCTCCCTGCTTTGTTTAGAGGTATAACATTGCCAGAAATAACCTTCTTCTGCAGAGAGAGCAAAGGGGAGCAGACAAGGGCAGATGAGGTCAGGCAAGGAGGGAGCTGCAGCACAGCTGCAATTGATCTTTCTGTTTTGTTTCTGTGGAACTAATTAAATGGATTAATTGCAGGCATTTTGTGTTCTAGAAAAGCCTTACCCAGTGCTGCTGTAATGGTGAGGTCTAAAAAATAACAGGGCAAGATTTTATCTGTGCAGTAACTGGATTAAAGGTAGTAATTTACAAGGCATAAGTTTGAACAAATAATTTTTACATATTCAGATGTTGTAGTTAAGCTCTATTAAGAGCTGGTTTGTATGTGCTGAGGAATAGCATGCCAGGAGGAGTATGGGTTTTCTCAGAAGCACATGTGTAGAGGATGCCTGGTACCACTGCCTTCTACTCATATGTTGGGTCTTTTTTAACCTGTTCTACAGGAAACTTTCCTACAACCTGAACATTTTTGAACTCTGGCTTTTAAAGCTACGATAGGAATTGTAAAAAAGAAACTAATTTCACAAATGCTTTCTGTGAAATGAAATCACTTAAAAGACTGTTTCTTAGGAAGATGGGTGTATTCTTTTTCTGTGCCCCTTCTGAGCTCGAAGGAGAAATTTAACTCACTATTGTTTGATCTGTGCTAGTTTGTTTTGTATTGCTCTGTTGCTAGTTTATCACTTTTCTATAAGATTCTTAGTACGTAAGAGTAAGTGTTAAAGTGTATACAGGTATCTTTGAAGCAGACTGTCTCTCATAAATTGGTAGGTTCCAAGCTAGAGGAATGTCTCGGACAAACTGTGAATGAAATATCCTATAAATATGAGTAAATGTACCTGGAGGGAACAGTATACCTCTGCTGTGAAACTGTGAATTAACCACAGCAACCAGATAAATTATATTTTTTCTCTCTCCTTGAAACCATAAAATATAGCTATTGAAGGGCCCTGTGCTGTCCTAAGTCCCACAGCAGCATTTGGACTAACATTAGCACTAGCTATTTCACAGCAGGATGTGGTCTGAGTGTAAAATTATAGGGTAAAAATATTAAATCAGTTCAGCAAGCTTAACTGCTCGGGTAGATACTAGGGATCAGTAGACTTGTAAAACAATAACAAGCAGGGGTGGACTTAATTTTACTTTTGTTAAAACCTGAGCGGTTCAGGGAAAAAATAATGCCTTGGAATGCACAGCACATGTTGTGCTGCTATTACAAATACTGCAGGAATGTGAATCCATTCGGTTTCTTGTAGAATACTGATTTTGTTGGTTTAAAAGGAAAAATCTCCTCTGTTGCTATGAACAGCATGTATTTTACTGACTTACAGTTTAATAATCCATTTGAGGTCTAACTTTTAAGCTGAAACAAGCGTAGGTGTTGTGCCTGGTTCTTGATTGGGGGGTTGTTTCATGTTTTGGAATTCCTGTCTTTTCCAAAATAGAACAAAAAGGTTTTGAAATATCCTACAAAGTGACATTTACAAAGTAATAGAAATATGCCCAATTTGAATTTTAAACATACTGGTAATGTTAAAAAAGGAAAAAATCAAAATATTTCTCAATAATGACAAATGTTCTATTGCCTGAAGGCTCAAATTTGTTTCTTATTTTCCTTCTGATCAAATTATCAGTTAATTGATATATTTCAGCAGTGAGTCACTCTCTAAAACCTTTTTTCAACCACCATTAAAGTTTCCAGTGAGTGCTGGTAAAATTTCTCATGTTTTGTAGCAGCACAAATTTGCCTCATTCACCTCCATCTGAAATATATTTTAAGCTGTTACAGATTAAGGCATATTTTGTTATGCCACAGGTTGGACTCCGTGCTGTTATGATGAATCCCTGTGGATGGGAGCTTCTCCAAGTATAAAGGGATGTCTTTTCTTTTGCATATGCATGAGTCTTGTGATCCAGGTGCTCCTCAGCTGGAGCAAATGCCTCACTAGTAGTGGATGGAACTAGGAAATGGGGTTTACTCTGCTGATGGATATTTGGCATAAACATCAGGTTTGAATGGAAGTCAGATAATAGCCCTCTGCGAGGAAAGCAAAGGGATTTATCACCTAAACATGTGGGAAATTACATCTGCCAACCTCATGGTTTATTAGGAGCTTAGTGGTTCATCAGTGAGGAGGATTTTAAGCTGTTAGGGAAGTGATGAAAGTAAACTAGCCCACGAGCTTCCCAGCTACCTTCCAGCTCTTCTTAAGGTATTCATTTCCCCAAGCCAGTTCCACTGTAAGGAAGCGAGGAGGAATGTGGAGAGATGGGCACCACAAGGGCAGAAGATGATGAGCCGGGACCAGGAAGAGCCTCTTCTCCCACAGTGCCAGTCTGTGCTTCCCCAGCAGCAGTGATGCAGATGAAGATCAGAGCAGCCATGTAGTGCTGAGGGCACGGAGGACTTCCAACCACATCAGAACTCAAAATGATCATCATTTACTCTTCATACAAGTTTCCTAAATTTCAGTGATGATTTGTAAAAGCAACTGGTGGTATAGACGTGAAGTGAAAACTGTGAAGATGCAGTCCTCATACCTGTCATGTTTTGGATTTTTTTGTTGTTTGTTTGAATAAAAGCCTAGGACCTAAATGTACTGGAATAGATAGTCTCTTCCCATTCACACAGCGCCTTATTTTGGAAGCATTCAGGGTGCTATTTCAATCAAGGAGTAAATGAGTTTGCTTTGCAGAGCCTGCAAGTGCTGGTTTTGTGAGTTAAGGCTGAATCTAGGCTTCTTCATGCACATAACCAAGATTTACACAAAAGCGAAGGAAGATTCTCTTGGCCCTGCTATCCTTACAGGCTTCCTATTCATGTGAATGAACCATGTTTTCAACACTTTCCACTCTATTATAGGTACAAACAAACCTTTTAACCTGGAAGGGGTTTTCCTGCTGTTTATACTTCAGCAAGCTTCTCTGTAAGCTTTGCATGACAGAAGCTGCAGTCATATTTTCTGCTAATGCCTTGTCTCCCTCCAACTGTACACTTGTCCCTTGCCCTTGTTCTGTTTAATTTTGGGAATGGGAAAAGGAAGGGAAAGAAAGACTAACAGCCTACCAACCATCAAGGATATTTACTTGGTTTACATCTGCCAGAGTTACTCTGAACATGCTTTGTGATATTGAGGGGTGTATATGCCTTCTATTTATCAACAGTAATTCCTTATTAGGGAAACATCTAATAATCAATAATTAAGTAACACCATTTGCATGCACAAATCAGCATAGTTGGACTTGGGTGATACTTAATACCGAATCTAATTGGGCAAAGCAATTGTATCTCTGTGGAGGTCAATCCTAAAGGAGAAAAAAAGTTGAAAGGCTTTTTAAAATAATTTGGGAAGAGAAAATATTCTCTTTTTTTCTAAGACTGTGGAAATCAAGTTTCTGCTTTCCAAAGGAAAATACAGTAATTAGGAAATTTGCAAATGGAAATTAGTCTGTGTTGGGCTTCATCTTTATGTCATTAACTGGAGTCTTTAATTAGCATATATATTATTCATGTTTCAATATAATCCATTTTATAAGTCCAAGTACAAATATAAAAATCAAAATAGGCTTGATGCACCCTATTGTTCACATGCAAAGCAACTAACATAGATGTAAAGATATGAGGTGAATTGAAACATTCATATTTCATAAGGATGCAGTCTCCATTTTCTGAAATTATGGCTTGAACTCTTATTCTTAACTTTTTCTCATTTGCATACATATTAGTCCCTGTTTAAATGATGTGTTAATTCTATTCATTAGACTTCAGTGAATGCTTCTGACTCTCCTGATAATCAAGCATAGGTCCCTGGAAAGCAAATTATGAACTTTCATGTTGCAAAACCCATTGTAAACGTGACATTTATCACTGCAAAGCCAACTCATGTGGAGCACTTGGCTGCAGTCAGGAGGGCAGAACCCTTCTTCTTGTGCTTACCGTAGTGACTGTAGTCTATGAATAATAAGCGGGCACCAGGTCCCCAGTGCCTCCTCAGAAATGATAGGGCACTTCGCAACCACATCACCCTCTTGATGGTAAAAATGCCAATTCAGCTCTCTGGGGAAGAAGGAGTAACTTAACTCAGGTCCTCACACAAATATCTTCAAGAAAATGGGCAATCAAGAGTCTTCTGCTGCACATAACGTGATACTAGAGATGCGAGTTTGGGGATGCACCAGGGCTCTGCAGCTCTCTGAAGTGTATTTGGCTGTCAGTGGCTTGACTTGGCTTTGTTGGCATCCAAAATGTGCTTGTGCTTCAGAACCTGCAAGAACAGCAGCCCTGAAAACAAATGCAGGAAAGTGACAGCAGTGTAACAGGAGTCCTTTCTCTGGTTCTCTGAGCCAGACCCTGTAGCAAATGCGGGAGCAATATGTGGGAAGGGGCAACGAAATGGTATTGGAGTCAGGAATCTGCTGTTGCATATTGACTTGGCAGACTGTGACAATTCATCTTTTTAATTCTAGGTATAAATGCATTGTTATCCCAGTGTAAACCTGAGGTGATCGATCATTTTGGAAGGTTTTATGTTGATGGGGTGAGCACTGAGTGGTGCCACACAGGGAGTTGCCATGTGTGCTCTGATTAGTAAAAAAAATTGATGGGAAGAGGAAAGATTCTTACACCATCACTACAAGGAAATGCTTGACATCTTTAAAGGCCCATAAGTTTAGTTTCCATCTGGTTTTTGCAGAATCTCGGCCTCTTCAAAAGCAGCACTGATTTGCTGTAGGAAATCGGTTTAGCTTTTTGTGGTAGCAGAAGGTTAGAGTTCAACATCACTATTTTTGTTATCCACAGAACGACATGGAACGTGTTCCCTGTTGTATAGTTTAAAGAAATAGGTGGAGACTACTAGAAAGAGACCTGTTGTCCCTGCAGTATAGTTTTATTCAAGGTGCACAGAATAGGAGAACAGAAGAAGTCACAGTATTTGATTTACACTCTCAGCAGCTTCTTCATCTCACCATGTCTGAATGTGTAATCTCACTCGCAGGAGCATTCTGCATGAGAAGCAGCTGGGAGCTTCTGAACATACAAGAAATGCTCCCATTTCACCAGCATTTGCCATAATCCAAGCTGCAGCCAGGCCTGTGGGGAAATGAAGAGCGTGTCTTATTCTGACTGAGGTTTCAGTGGGTTGCAGTGTGTCTATAGTATTTGAGCTTGCGCTTGGATGTCCTCTCTTTTCTCAGCAATGCTTCCTTGTACTGAAAGTGTGTAAGAGAACCCTTGAGCTTTATGACAGCTTTTTTGGAAATACTTAATCCATCTACAGAGCTCTCCTTCACTCCTTAGATGGGAAATATGGGGTCGCATTAACTTCCACACTGTCACTCTGGGGCTGTATGCTGAGCACCGAAAAGGATGCTGAAGAAGAGGGGCTTTAAACTAACCGTGGTCCAGTGTATAAAGGAAAGAAGCCTGGAAAGTAGAAAGCTCAACTCACAGGGGAATAAGGAAGCTTATGAACCTTCCATTCCTCCTTCCTGCATCTTTTTTCCTTGGTGCGCCAGACAGCAAGTCCCCACCCCAGAGAGATGTGTTGGCAACGTCACTTCTCATTTTATTCTTGTGACTGGATTAACTTCAGCATTTTCATTGCTGTCTGCCAACCTTGTTGTATTCACTCAGTTTTCTGTGAAGAAAGAGTTAAATTCATATGGGTTGATGTTTTTTGTTACAGCTCATGTTCTGTTCTGACCTTCTTGGCTTCACATATTTCCCCCTTTAAAGTTACTAGCTGTATCTGAGATCTTAACATCAGTGGGCCACTTTGTGGAAATAAATATTAATGAGATGGCTGCTGATAGCATCGTATGGGTAGAAACAAGTGCTTTTATAATAAATGGAATTGAATATTAATTGAGTGGCTTAGAGTTAAAGCAGGATATAAAGTGACAAGCTCGTGGCACAGCAAACTGCCCTTTGGAGGAATCCAATTAGAAGAGGGAGCAGCAAATTCTAAGCAAAATTGTTATAATCACATGGGGGTAATACTAGAGTGGAGTATAATTTGGAGCCTGGGACCTATCTCCTTGGATGTCTCATAATTTCCATGAATCAACATTTAGTTACTCCATGGTGCCAAGTTTGCATTCTTCAACTCTTTCCTGGCAGTGTTGCATCCCATTGCTTTAGTCAAACCAGAGGGGGACAGTATGTTTTGCAATAAAAGGGCATATCAATTAAATGCACTGTGTTCTGCTGCATGTCTGTAGGAGAAAAGCGACTCATTTGTTAGCCTGCTGAAATTACTTTGCATTTGAAAATCCTGTGCTGATGTTACAGGGTTTAGCCTGATCACTTGAGGCTGTTACCTTTGCCATTTCCTCTGTGAGCAAGATCAAAAGTTGTTCCCATTCAAAGTTGCAGTGTTCATGACTTGGAAAAATTGATGATTTGCTGAGATACGTTGTAGATAAATAGGTGAATGTGCCTGGAGTAACCAAGAGCAATTGCCACAGATATATCTCACGTCCTAAAGAGCGATGGAAAGTGTTCACTGGGTTTGAATTGTTCAAAAATAGATTCTCTAAATATTATGTATCATTTTCATTTGGCAGATGGAGTTGCAGAAGCTGCTATAGTGAGAGCTTGTTTGTGGCATTTCAGACAACCTGGGTATTGTGTGAAATTGGCTTAGCAGGCCTCTAAAAGGAGGGTGCAGGGGGTAAAGCGATGGTGTAGGAGTGATAAAGACTTAAGCACAGCATTGGGGAAGTTGGGGCAGTGCTTCCAGGCTGACGGAGAAGCACGTGAAAAAAACAAAACAACAAGGAGCAAGTCAATTTATCCACTCTGTCAAAATGGCTGCGATCAGCCAGGAGGCAAATGAATAAATGGATCAACAAGTATTTCACACTTTTGTGTTCTCGACAGGAAATTACAGATCTGAAACCAAATGTCTGGGACAAAACTAACAGAAATAGTGGCAAAATACTCTGCTGTTTAGTCTGCATTTTAAACATTTTTAGCTCACAGAAATCCTTGAATTAAAATACTGGAATAAAACAGGAACTGTTACTGCAGTTCCCAATTATAAGCAGAGATGATAATACTTGGAGTGGGTTTAACAGCAGGACCTTGGTCCCCACTGAAATCTCCCTTTGCCTGCATACCTGAGTATGTCTTATTGGCCAAGGTGGTTGCTGCTGTCTTTTCCACCCCCAAGCTTACTGTGTAATTGCTGCACTAATGGCAGCAAAAGCACCGCCAGAGATCACACCAGAACAGGGAAATGAAATGCATAAATACAGTAGGAGGAAAATGAATATGAATTGCTAGCGGTGTCAGGACTGAACAATTCACCTGGGAGAGACTTCTCCCACGTTCCTCGAGGACAGTGTGTCTGCTTGTGCAGCCATGTCACTTCATGAGCTTTAAGAAAAGGAAGTACTGAGCCAAGAGCTTGTGTTTAATTTACATGTCTGCTTCTGAGCGAGTGCCTGATGGATCCAGGCGCTTTGATTCATACATTAAGAAGACTTCATATGTTTTTTTGCTAAGGTGCAAACTGCAATTCTTGTGGGTTTTCTTCCTCCTTTTCCCCAGCGCCACATTTATCAACACTGGAAGGTTATAAAGAGCTTAATAAAAGGTAGATTTAAGATTTGGAAACAGTGCAAATAAAAAGAACAGTCTATAAATAGAAAATATATTAAACTGTATCTGGTGTTAAGGGATCTAATAATTAACATAGATTGACTGAATTTCTCCTGTTTTGCTTATCTGCAGTGAACTTTTATCTTGAATCAGAACATTCTCCTCCTGTGATTAGTTTTGTTATTAGCTGTTTCCACAGACAACTGGAAAGCAATAGTTTATTTGCCCAGGTGTATACTTACTGAAAAAGCATTTGTCGTGAGGATGCAAGCAGTTTCTAATTTTCAGTATAATTTTGACTGATTTCTTAAAGGCAAAGTCTCTTCTATGTCTGTTACTTTATGATTTTTCAATTCTTGACTCTCCTATATAATTGGGGACTGCTAATAGCCTTCATGGTAACGTTTCTGATATCTCTCATACTTTGAGTCCTTTTAGTGTAATAAATGTGTTATGTTTTTAACACTAAAAATCAAGGAGGTTTAGGCCAGGAACTTCAGAAATGTCCTGTTCTTATAAATAGTTTGGAAAAGGAATTCTTGCTCACTTCATTTCAAGCACTTTCAGGATCGTCTTTCTAGTCCCTTCTGCCTCATGTTTTAGTGGATTTTACCTCCATTACTTGTTTATAATATTTGTAGAATCTTCCTTATGGCTTACCTGGTCTGTGGAAATGGTAATTTAAAACATACATTGTATTCTGTTCTTCTTTATTATGCCTAAGTGTGCTTATTACTACTGCTTTTTGATAGTAATTAATTTTTTTCTTAAAGTATTAATTACCGTGGAATTTTATCACATTATTGCCGTTGTTGACACTATTCTTTAGAAGCATTCTCACAGAAAATACTGCACTGTTTAATGTAGTGCTATTGGAAGGCTCCTACTAATGCAGGGACTTTTTATCCTGATGTATTAATTGATGTGTTTCTGTTGTGTTTAGCCAGGTGACCCCATTGGATATGCTCATGCTACATGTCCCGTCTAACCAGAAGATCACTTCAATGAATACAACTTGCTTCTCTGTGGTATAGCTCTATTAATGCAGAGCTATGCCCAAGGTGTTTAACCCAGCAGATAAGGAGTATTGGAGCAGGCAGGGCTCACGCTAACATGCCTGCATGTCTCCTGGCATTTGAGATAGGTCACCAGGGTCTGACTCGGGTATTTTTACAGAGCTAGTTAGAGACGTACTCAGCATACCACAGCAGAATACACAACGTGGTATTTCTCAGTTGGTTTGGTTCAGTGGATGGTAGTTTATTGTCTCTGTTATTTTTGTTTCCTTGTCACATTTGTTAACCTTTGAATGCAAGAAACTCATTAAAGCAATTCCTCAGACACGCGTACTCCAGGCTTCCCCTGAGCTCTCAAGTCACTACCAGATAGCATCAGTGACAGCAAGAAGTGAATCTCCAAATGGGTTGATTGATAGTGAGATTAATGATCCTCAAGACTTCTGTCCAAGTTTATTATTTGGCGGCTTACAAATCTTTGCTTTCAGGGAGATGGGTGGGGAAGGAGGACCAGCTGGCTGCCACCCGGTCTGTCTGTATTAGCATGATGAGGTGATGTACACAGCCCTGCCAGAGCACTAGCATTAAGTAATGTATTTTCAGTGTTCTCATTATCTGCCAGGTACTAAATAATTTGCTTCTCTGCTCTCAGTGCCAGCTGCTCTTTTCTTTTCCTTTGTGCTGTGCTTCCAAAGATACCTTTGTGCCATTTCTAATTGTCTTCTAAACAGAGTTAACAGAGAGACCATAACAATTTTTAAGTGGCTGTTTCTTTTTATAATGGCCAGTGAAAAAAGCCCACCCTCCAAACACAGTGATGAACAGAGAAAGGAAATAATAACATTTTTAATATTGTATCTTGGCCTCAAATAAACATGAAATATGTCCAGCAGCGTTGGGAAATCTTCCTAGTCCTCCCATGCAGCTCTGATCCAGGTGCACATGGACATGGCTGAGAAAAAGGGAGCTTCCCATTGGGTATTTCATTATATTTCATTATATATAACAAACTAGCTTTTCTGCCTGAACATGGGCAGGGCCATCAAAACAAACATCAAAATGGTGCCTAAATTTTTAGCACCTTTTTGTGTTATGCTTAGGTCTCAAGCCGTGGCTTGGGATACCTAAAATAATAGTCAGTTGAATGTCCTGATGTGCCATTCAGAGGAAGGAAAGAATAGTTTTGTAAAGGAAAAAGCAGGGCTCTTCAATTTTAAGAGTAATTAGGTGAGAGTAATTATACGTATTTAGATGAATGTTCTAAAGAGAGACCCAGTTTCTGCTGTCGTGTTTTGGGTGGGATCATCCCTGTATTGGTTTCCTTGTAACACAATTTCAGTCCAGATTAATTACAATTTGCATTTTAAAATCCTTGTATTTTAACCTGCCAGTGTGCCACCCTGTTTTTCTTCTTTCCTTTCCTGAGGTTCATCCCAAAGAGAATTCAGGTCCCAAAATGATAATATCAAGTATGCCCAATTTTGAGTTCTTAGAGGTGCTACTAAAAGCTCCTCTCTTGTAAGAGGCAATCTTCATTGATTGCTGCAGTTCTTATGATTACAGAACAACTCTTCACTAAGTTAAATTTAGCTTCCTTCTGTGAGAAAGTTTTAGCCTCCTTTTTAATATTACATGATGCTTGGTGCATTGGAAATACACATTTTATAGAAACTGCCTCAGGTATCATTTGATTGGAAAAGGCATGTCTTTGTTTTCCTCTGTGATTTTCTAGTCTTTATTGTGAATGTTGCATTAACTAAATACTTGGCTCAGGGAGAGGAAAATATATATATCAGGCTTCCCTTTGTTTTCTAAAACCATGCCTAATTTTGGAGCCCTGTCAAGATACCACCTATAGGTTTCTCTAGCACATTTTTGCCTGAAGACATTAAAATTTTGAGTGCGTATAACCAGGGAGCTTGTTCTCTTGCAGCAGAAATACTTATGAGTAAACCCGTTCAGTCATCCATAAAATTGCTGAGTGTATCCAACACAGCTGTTGTGAGTATTGATTAAAGCAAAGGGGAAGGACTGATGCTACTAGCCCTGTCAGAGGTCACCAGGAGAGTAATTAGCTACCAAGTATTACGTGGCCAAGTGTCATTGCAAATAAGGTTTCACCATTGCCTTTGCTGTTCTCCAGGGACACCAGGAAGATGGGACAAGGAAGCGTGGAAAATGTTTGAGCTGAGTTAAACTAAGATTTATCCACTTAGAATTTGCAGCTGAAGAGCTGTCTAAGTGCATTTCTGCACTGGCCACCTGGGCACTTGGTCACACAGCTGGTCACACAGCTGGTGAAGCAGGGAGGGCTTGAAAGCAGCTCATCTTGGTGCGTGTTGTTATTTCTTAGCTGTTTCATTATTTGAATAACCTTCTAAGAATTACTGTTTCTTGTATGATGTCTGAGTTCAGTACTATATGTGATGTATAAATGGGTGTCCAGTCTCTGGTGCAGGATAGGATCTCAGGGGATCGGGCGAAGAGGGTTTTTAATTTGTGGAGAGTTGTGTAGTCAGCTGGCAAATTTAGGCCATAAATTTTAAATTAGCTGTCTTTCTGTGTCAGAAATCCCTGCTCTTGTTTGGCAGATTAGTTTTTCAGTTGGACAATTTTACCAGTGACATGTTCACAGGTCACAAATCATCACAAATACTGTCTCAAAGCTTTGTCCACCTTTTTTTTCCATCTGCCTTTTCCCAGTCTTTTTCCTGTCTTTTATTTCCCTATGATACTGCAGAATGTGTGCTTGTAAGTACATGTGGTTGGACTGGTGATTAGTATTTGTGTCCTTTTAGCTTTTCCAGGATCCTGTGTGGGTGTGCAACAACTCACTAATGTGAAAAGTGTTTCTCCTTGCCCCGATGAAGTCTCCTGAAAGGGACAGTCTACTTTCGACTGTTCTGTCTGGGAAAGGATGCCAAGGGATTGACAGACTGTGAACTCCTGAAAAACCTAACCATGTGCCATCTAGACCTCTCCAGTTACCATATCTGCATGATGCTTAACATTGCTCAAAAGATTATAGGCAGAAATTGCTTTGGAGGGAGAAGGCAAATTATCTTCAGGAGAGATATGCAGGAGAATCAGCATCATTGTAGGGAAATTTTCCTCCTTTTTCAGCTTTCCTTTATTCTGTTTTTTATGCATTCCTGCTTTGTATATCCTCCCGTAGCTCAGGTTCGGTCAGCTCTCACTGCGTTACCGCTCCAGCGTACCATAGGTTCTTTTATGACTCAGCTTTTGAATTCTGATCATTAAGCTTTCAGACCTGGGAAGGAAAATAATTGTAGAAAATTGGGGCAATATAAGCCATTTTCTGGCCAAAAAAAGAGTAAATGCAGATGCCCCTCTGATACAATGAACATAATATCACTGCTCCATGCTGGTCGCTTATTCATATTCATAAGACCAGCTTTTTTCATGTGGTTTTCTCTTCTCTTTTTCTTCTTAACGCTTGAGTCAGTTTTATTGCTCATAAAAATCAGTGACTGATGACCCCAGCTAGAGCAGTGCAGACTGCAGACAGCTGTTGTCCAGGCTCCCAGCCACTGCTCTGCTGGTGACATGGTCGTGATTTGCAGTGCTTCTGTTGTTCCGTAGTCTGTGGCTCTTTTCTGAGGAGTCATTGCCAATTCTGACAGTGACAAATGTTTGCCAAGGAATAGTGAAGCTAGTTTAAAGTGCAGAACCATGTGTTACAAGTACACTTGACTGCATACATACTCTGATTCTTGGTGCCAGCAGAAACCAGTCTTAATTGTGTCTCCTGGAAAACATGCAGAACAGTTCAACGAGAATCTGAAGCATCTTTTCTTCTATTGAAAGTGAGAATCAATGCGCAGAGGTAGTGAAAAGAATCGTTTCCTGTCTTTGGATCTTTGGGAGTTTTTTGCAGACACCCCCTGCTCTATGATGGAGGGGCATGATGAATGAATGTCTGTGTCCAGGTTGCATTTGATAAAGACTAAGCCATATCCTGTGCAGCCCGGTGTAGAGGTCCATTACAGATCCTGGTTTGACTCCTGACCGCCAGCTAAGGATAGTGTGTGAAAGTAAGGTGACTGCTGGGACTAATTGCCTCTTTGTTAATAAATGACATTCTGCAGAGTTCCTGTCTATGGGTGGCTGTTTCTGGAGGAAAGATGGACAGAGAACAAGGTTTGCCTGCTCTGACAGTAGTGAGTAGGCCTTCAGGACCCTTTCGAGCCGTCTGCCCCCAGACTGGTCATGCTTTAGGAGGTAATGACCAAGAAGAGAGTAGTTGCAAGATACCAGGAGCTTACAGCTCCTAGATGTTATTACAGAAATAAATTAGTATAAGTCTGACTAGTCCTGGAGAGGGAATACACACTACTCCAGCCAACAGAAATGCCTAAACAAAGGAGTGGATTCCTAATAAAGAAGGGAGCAATGAATGTGCCAGTCACTTCAGTGTGTGAGGCAGGACACAGCTCTTGGGTGTCCCCACAAAGTAGAGCATTCTGCTTTGATTTTCCCTCTGTTCAGCCACTGTCCTGATGGTTTCAGCTAGCTGCTATGGAGGCAATCACTTGCCCCTCCTCAATAGTCCCTTGCTCTTTCTCTCCCTGCCTCCATAGCAGTGTAGATCCCCCACCTGTCATTACAGATCAAGAGATGTTGCCTCTGCTAGACAGAGTATGGAGGAGTAAAGGCCAGACTCTGCCCTCAGAGCTATTCCCAGCAGTCTCATAAACTGGAGTGCATGGAGCGTGTTTGTATTGGAGACAGTATTAACCAAACACGAAGGTGCTATCTTCGACATGAAAATAAAATGCATCCTTGCTTTCAGGCCATTATGTGATCTGGTTCTTCCTCTTGCTTTTCAATGAGTATAAAGGAGGGGCTGCTTGAGGTTTATTAACTAATAACCAAGGAAACCTGTTTTGAGCGTCAAAATCTCATGAGGCATCTCTTCTTCTACAGAAGCTAATCTGGTATTTTGCTCAGCGGAGATGGAACAGGCATTTAACCCAGCTAATCAAGACCATCTCTTGGCATATTTTTATGCTTTCAGCTTGATAATAAGGTGCTGCTGCTCTGGACTTTGCATCCTGATAGTTTGCTTTAATAAATCACTGCCAGTATCTCTGCAAAAAGATTCTGGGTAGGGGGATGCTCTCCCTCGTGTTGTCTTTGCTTTCCAGCCCCTGCCTCTGCTCCTTCTCCAGGGAGATGCTAATCTCGCAGCATTTTACTTTCTGCATTTCGGTCCATATGTGACAACTGTGTGGCTGATCGCCACAATCTCACACAGTTATTGTACCCCAGGGAAAGAGATCCAAAAAAACATATGGGGCTAGAGAAAACGGTGTGCTTCGCTGCACACAAGCGTGTTTCAGAGACAACAGACTCTTTGGTATTTCACAGAAAAGATTGGGTTCTCTGAAATCTTCTGGAAGTGAAATCAAAGCTGAGATTTGCTTTTCCACAGCCAGTGCTGCAGAAATGCAAGAATCAGTCTCAAATCAGTGTTTCAGTTGTAAAGGCTTTAATGATCATTTATGGCATTGACAAATCCCAGTTGCTCATTCATTAAGGGCTGCTTCCATCAGAAAACAAATCTGTTGTTTTCTTCTTATGGTGTTAGTTTCTTGAGCAAATTGGCACACCTGCACTCAGGCACACACACCGGTGTTAAAACTGCAGGCTGAAGCTCTCATGTGAAAACAGCTGTAGACTTGCACCTTGTCTAGCCCTGCATCCACTCCCACCTCCCTCCATGCCTGCTTCTCCAGTGACTCAAAATAAGCAATTTTCTGCTCTCATCCTTTTATCCAGCCCTCCCCATGTAGCACAGGGATTTGCTGCAGCCTCTTGGAGCCTTAGCAACTGCTGTCGCTTAGAGTTTGTATACTGAGGGAAAGGTAATGGATAGGGGAAATGCCAGGGGATAGAAAGGAGCATCCTAAATGGGGGGAGAAAACACATACTAAATTGTTTGAAATGCCTTTTAGTGGCCTTGATCTCAGCTATCGGTATTTATTACTACAGATTAGACAAGAGTTTGCAAAAGGCTCTTCTTGGGGCCAGGCATTTCCTCACTTGGGAAAAATGGACGTTATCCCAAACTGGGGGCCTGGAGGCATGTGCCTGATGCCCCAAGATGTGTGCTCCCTCCGGAGCTGTGCAGAGGAGAGGTGCAGAAGTAGAACACAGATCCAGTAAGCAGAACTTGCAGGAGAACTCATCCAGTGAGTTTGTAAAAGCCATTGTAAAAGCTTTGGTAAAGACTGTTCTGCCTTCATCCTGCTCTGAAGTTAGAGCCTGCATAGTCCTAGCAGTGCTGCCTTCTGCTGTCATGGAAGCCCCCTGAGACATGGAGGGAGTTACCAGGACAGGGATGCAATGGGCAGTGTACAGCGAGCTCAGATGTAGAGGCTAAAGTTGGCATACTTACAGCAATTATGAGCAAGGGTGTAAAAAAAGTGTTTGAGAGGCATGTCTTCACCTAACGTGCCGATATCCAGTATTGTAAAGTAGTGAACATGCTGCATTATGTATGTATATACATAAACCAAGTCTATTTTAGTGTGATGTTTGTGACTTGATGAAACCTTTAGTGAAATTCCATGGTGACTGCCTTTTCAAAACAGCTACAGAAAGTCTTCCAGGAATAAAATACAGAATTGTTAATGACATTAATGATTGGAACAAACTTTACTATGTGAAATATTCATTTAAAACATTGTTATTCTAGCATTGTGCTCAGCAGAGATATGCTAGACTGGGTATTCAGCTATTGCCATCGTGGGCCTTACAATATCACAATGTCATTATCTAACACTATTGCATGTTTTGAGGCTATTAAGAAAAAGCTGTCTTCTGGCTGCATAAAAAACCATAATGCCAGCCTATCAGAGCCTCTCAGAGTATAAAATAACAAATTAGCAAAAAATACGTGCTTTTCTTCAGTATCATCAGCTTAAACACTTCCTATAAATCCCTGCGTAAAGGTCTTGTCTTTTCATCAAACACCTTCTTAAGGCCTTCATTACCAGGAGAAGCTGTTCAAGGATTTTTGTAGTATTGACTCAAGGGAAAGAGCCCCAAATATATCAAAATCAGGAACATTTTGCCTGTTTCATATTCATAGTTTCTTCTTTATGTGTGACTGATTTATTCCGCTGCGTGCCCCCAGGGTGTGCATTGTCCAAAATAAAGGCTGCCAAAGGAAGAGAAAATAGAGAACAAGGGAGCAAGAGGGGTGGGGGGGAGTTCAACTGATGTTTTTAAATGCTGTGAGACTATTGAACATCTTGCATCCCCGTGTGTGAATTCACCTTATGGTGTTTCTTAATGAAAACATACTCACTATTATAAATAACTTGAGTACAATGCAAGACATCGTGTATTGAAAATAGAAAGCTGCTCCGAGACAATTACTCCATGCTGTGAAATCCATTCTGTCCTGCTTCGGTATTGTCTTAAGTTGTACTTGTGCTGCCGTACCATGTGCATTATAAAGCACTGTGACTGTGCAGTAGAAAGTACACATGCATGGGAAGCAAGCACCAATGGTCATTTTAGATTCTGGTTTTGCCTAAGGGAGTGGTTTGATTTCCAGTGACTTTTTTGCTCTCTGGCACGTATGGATATTGAAAACAAAGGAAGTGCAAATTACTTAGACAAAGTCAGTGAAGTGGGCTCTCCATGGAAAGCACAATGCCTGAATTACAGAGAAGCAGACTGGGAGGCACAAACTTCAAGGCACTACATGCAAATACACTCCAGCAAGGGAACCAGTAACTTGTCAAAAGGCACAGCTCGGAAGGCAAGCTGAAAACTTTGCCCAGGTATTGAGAGCAGTTCATTAAGGGCTGCAATGAGGGGGATATTTCTGCAGTGGGAAGCTATTATGAAGCACCCCAACAGATGAGAACAAACCCCTCTCCTGCCACAATAGCTGCTCACACCAAGCAGGACTCATTAAATATTCAGTTCCAGCCTCAAGCAGCTCATTAAGTCAGCAATGAGCAGTGACGCTGGTGTTGGAAAACCCTGCCTCGGTTAACATCACCATGCAGAGTCTCCTCGGATCCCTTGGTGTTATTCTGCTCAGTCCCTTTTCTGTGATGACCAGCTTGTGCTCTCTGCTTTGCATTAAATACAGGTAAAAAGAAAAACTCAGGTGGATTGAAGTTTTGCTGTTCTTTATAGGCCTTTTCCAAGATCAGTCCTGGGGCCCAAGCTAAGTGTCTATTGCATTTTACTGTAGCAGCATATGTAATACAAGTTTGCAGGAGGAGGATGGGATGAGGGTTATATGGCTTTATTGGTAACCAAAAAATAGCCTTAATATTTGAAGGATAACTTTTATAGCAGAACAGCATGACATGCAGCAGTTACAGATGCTGTATTACTGTCTGTTGGTTGTTACATCGCAGAAACTTCTACAGTAAGTGTATTTTCCCTGGAAATGTTAGTGCTTTAGGTGTATTTTGACTTAAACTGTATGCTGAATATGTTTCTTGTGTGCAGAGTTTCTTTCTGAATGATGTATTTGAAACCTCTTTTGCAACTAATTTCATATTCAGTAGTACTTAGCAATAATATACAGAGGCATTTCTGACGGGTGGTTGTCAGATGTCAATGAATTAGAGCACCCAGAATCTGGAATTAGGGTTGTAATTGTAGAAAAGGCACAAATGTTTTCACACATTGATGTTTTAAAAATAAAATATTTGAAAGGATGGGGCAGAAATGGAGAAGCAAAACATGTGAGAAAGTTTTTGGCTATTTTCTCAAAGGGCAGCTTTCCACACCCTGAATCTCTTTTTTGTTCTTTTTCCTTTGGCAGAAAGTGTTTTCAGACTGCCCATTTCTATGTGGAGGACAGCAGTTCCCCTCGTGTGGTCCCCAATGAAAGTATTCCCATTATACCTATTCCAGGTAAGACAGGCTTAATCTTCTGTGTTTGTGTTGCTTGGAGTCTGTTTTCGTTACATAAGGAAGATTGTGCTTGTGACAAATCACGGGGTTTTGGTAGAAATTTGTTGTATCAGTGCTGCTTCATTTAATTCAAGGTGCATTGCAATGGGGCTTTGAGTGCCAGTGCTGTATTTTTCTATATCTCCCATATCATTTTAATGCACAATTTCAGGATAACCTTTGTAAAATGTCAAAAACATGAGCAACACTTCTTAAAACCACTAAGGCTCGTGATAATCAGCTGCTCCATCAGGGCAGGTTGTGGATGAGAGATTCGCAGCTCTCTTTTGAGACAGGGGAACTTGCTCGCCACTTCCAGTGTGTGCAGAGGTGCTGTCTGCTGGGTCTCAGGGAGCAAAGCAGAACACAGGGATCCTAAGGAAAGTCCAAAGCCATGTTTTAATTTGATAGTAATCAAGTTACCACAGGTTAAATTCTCACTGAAAGCACAGTTTAGCGCTATTCTCTCTTCATGAGGCATTTCCCCTGGGAATTATTAAAAGCGGGATCCAGCTCCCTGTAAACTGTGGTGACAGAGAACAGCTTGGCGTTACAGTGGCCTTTGCAGCTGCTGCTGTGTTTGATGTGGGTCAGTTCTCCTGGCAGATTTAAGATACCCAAAATGTATTGACCTCAGCCTGTCAAATGCTCGTACTTATTGCTTCAATGTGTTTGAAGTTTCCTTGTCATATTGTGTAATTTGTGTCATTGGCCTAGGATTCACTCTGCAGCTAATTAGATTCATTTTACCAAAACCCATCTCTGAGACACAGAAGAAATATGCTTCCTACGAAAGTGAGAGAACCCACTTATATTTTCCTTGCTTTTCTTCAGTAGACATGTGTTACTTCTTTCTAGAAGGAGTATTTCAAAGTACCCATGGGAACTGATATGAAAGGTTAGCTATTACATTCCTACAGAAAGCATTTGGCAGTTTGCCTTGCAGTCTGATGCTGCTGTGCCACTGAAAAGAAAAGAAAACGTGCCATCATCTCCCCTTCTTTCTGTGACAGACTAAGGTGCACATCCTGGCCACCTCACTTCCCTTCTTCTTCTCCTCCTTTAGGGTACAGGAGAGGGGAGGTTTTAGTCCTAGACCACCTGCAATGGATTTTCACAAAGTAACCTAAAGAGCTGTTTTCTCTACTCTAAAACCAGGAGGAGTACTTCCCTGTTGGGGCTACTTTGAGCAGTCAGTTTAATGGTCCCACCATGACTGCTCCCATGGGATACCTCCTTAGAACTTGTGAGTAAGGGGAGAATGGATTTAACCGGGACTCTGTGCAGAGCAGTGTCAAAGCCCAGGGGATCACGAGCACACAACAGTGGGAGGAGGGAACTTCAGCCTTTAGAGAGAAGTGTCTTTGGCCAATATGTAGTTTTTTACTGTAATTGAGACAGTTTTTCTTAGATAAAGAAACCAGCAGAAAGCTCCATCTTTTCATGCTGCGGTCTGTGTTGTTGAGGCAGTGATTCTTTCCTGTTTCACAGGGATGTTTTGAATGGTCAGTCCATTAAAGACTGGATGCCATTCATAGCAATCGTAAGATAGGCTGAAGAAGTTCTATTAAAACTGTGCAAGTCCTATTAGGCCAGCACAGGCACTAATGCTTCTCCAGCAGCTGATCCAGCATGTGACAAGTGACTGAGAAAAGAACATTACCTTTTGGGGACATCTTCGATGACTAGAGCAAGCCAAGCTGCTGGACCACAGCAGCTTTGAGAGTGATATGACATCACTGCAGGGCACACTGTGGTCTGCTTAAGCTTGGTAATGCTTACCACTGATAATAGGCAGTGCAGACTAAGGCATCTGCTGAATAAGTGCTGCAAGACACCTCAAGAAGCTTTGTAGTTAAAAATCTACAAAGACTGCTGATGAGCTCTAAGGCACACAAAGAACTGGCCCTTAGACAGAGGTTTAGTCTGGTCAGATGCAAAGGTGAGTCCAGTCCTCAAATTCCCAATCTAATACCATTTTTGTGAATATAATGGACATTTAGACATCTGCATGCAGACATCCAAATGGAGTTGCCTTAACCTGAATCATGCCTAAAAAGGCTTAAGAGAAATAAAATTGATGAACTTCAAACTCTTGGCACTGACGGTAAAGCTAGTCGGGCCGTCAAAAGCCAGATGTGGAAGTGCCTCTCTCTGTGTACTATTACTTGTACAGGGAGTCTGTAATGAGGCTCCAAGTCAGTAGAGATAAATTCCAGCTATGCTGGCTTTTTCCAAAGGTGGGAGATACTGCCTGGAAAGATCTTGAAGCTCTCCTAAACATTTTCCTTGTTTGGAAATGTAGAAGGGGCCTGTTTTCCCCCATATACCTGTTGCTAAATGACAGTCTTCTCTGATGTCAGCTGCTGCTCCCACATAGGCAACCCACTGAAATGTCTTAAAACATTAAATGATGAAATTCTCCTGTGAACTGATTGTGACTGATGAAATGAAAAGCCTCTGAACTCTTCCTCTGGAAGCTGCCAGAGGGTGTGAGAAAGTCTTACTTGCCATGTTGATCCTAGAAGCAAAATAGAAGTGGCATTTTCACAGAAGCAACTTTTTCCAAGTCACCTCGTTAGGCTGTGAAACCCTATCCTTACAGAAGAAATTTGAAGAGATCCCCGTGGGACCATCCATCTACTTCTGCAGTTCAGTGGACCAACTTCTGCTCTCAGTTATGAGCAAGCAGCCACCCTGATGACAGTTTAGAGCAGTGTGTCTGAAGACGTTTAATAGATGTGCCAGTGCCCATCGACAGCCCACAGTGAGCTGCTGGTTGGAGAAAGCTGAGTGGGTTTGGGCTGGCTGGTCCTGGCTTAGGTGTGGGGTGGCTGTGCCATGTGTCTGGGAGCCAGGAACAGCCGCATCCTGGTGCAGCTTGAGAGGCTTCAGAAGCAGCACTCGTGTCTCTGCATGCCACCGCTCTGCCCCTTGACTTGTCAGCATGCTCAGAGGTAGTTTTTGTGTTTATTTCTGCACCACATTCTGCTCTTGTTTAGGCAAACCTGCTGTTTTCTCGGGTCTGTGATCTGTAAAATCAATCTGCCAGCTACCTGCAATAGACATACAGTGCAGCTTTTCAGGTCCAGAATCTAAAAAAGTCTTCTTGAAAAGCCTTGATTTGATTCGGAGAAAACTCCAGGAATGAACTTGCCAACAAAGTTTTCAAGCTGACAAGCAGGTATTCTTTATTAATGGGGGATAGCTCCTCCTAACGTGTGTCCCTGTATTGCTACACAAGCCATCCTTTTATAGTCCCTGGGCATACATACATATTCATGAGGCTACATATGGATTACATCAT
>JBCJKH010071438.1:0-12801 GCA_039877255.1 Loriculus beryllinus
ATCTGTTGTGTTTACTTCTTAAATAGTAACATACCTGACAGAACAACAAAGACATATATGGTAACCTTTAGCAATGAGCTGCTACTCTGTAAATAGTGGTATTGTTTCTGACATACTGTTCGTATTTTTTTTTCCTGTAAAAACCTAACACTGTGTGAATAATAGAAACCATGTGCAATTTTTTGTAACATAAAATAATTGAAACAATAAAATAGTATTAATTACGGTGCACAAGTTGCTCAAGATTGTTGTCGACAACTGATGGTATTTAGCACAAAACTGTCCCAGTCTAGGTAATTTATTGTGCTCCCATGATTTTCTGAAGATACCAGTGAATGTTGTTGGTGTCTTAAACATTTTAAAAACTTAAATAGGTTGTGATTTAATGCTTCAGAGAAATTAAATGCTGCTTTTAATCTTGAAATCTCTAATTAGCAGAAAAGATAAGTCTGTGAATAACCTTAAAAGGTGAGATACTCCACTAACTTATCACCCACAGTTTAAACTGTGTAGTGACTGTGGCAGCTTTTTTAAAGAGCAAAGCACTGTTACTCATTCAGTATCCTTTTTCACCTGCAGTTTACCTAATTCATCAACACAGTATTAGTGGCCACTTGACACTTTGTCTTTACTAAACCCATCATGTGTTGAGCCAGCTAGTAATAGAGACGTTAGATCTCCACCAATACTAGCATGCCTTTACAAGTCTCACTTGCTTATTGGCATATACTAGCTTTATCTGGCATTCACTAGACCATGGACTTTGTTAATCTGTGCTACTAGGCTAGCTGCAAATCCTCAACATAAGCAGAAATTAGTATTGAATAGGAATCTTACACCATTAAAGAAAGATTTTCTGTAGCTTACATTTATTCTGGTTGATATCATGTTAGACCTCCAGAAGATGATTCTTCTAGTGATGAAGCATCACAGGAGTTGAAGGAATCCCTGAAAATAGATTCTCCCCCAGCAGAGCATCCAACCCATGGGAACATTACATCTTACAAGAAGTCACTTAGACTGTCTTCAGACCAAATAGTGAGTAGGATGCCTTTCTAGTACATAGAATGTTTCATAATTCCACTTTGATTGTAAGAATTGGGCTTTATCCTGCTTTTCTAGCAGTAGCAGAAAGGAATGGAAAGAAATTAAAAGTATTTTCCTGTGCTTGTGTGGGCAGCTGCAGGGAGTTTTTGACTAATTTTTTTTCCTGTTGTGTTTTTTAAGAATCTGTGCTTGTAAGAAATTATTCTTTTTTTTTTTCTTTTTTTTTTTAATCCAATGTTCTGTAATCAAACTTCTATATAAAGATGTTTCAAAAAAAAGTGACATTGTTGGCTTCTGCAGTTTGGATATCCTGGGATGTGAACAGTCTAATAATGTACATTTAAATTGGTATGCAGTTTATTCACTGCAGTCTAACTTACAAGTTAGTTCTGTTACTGTCTAAATGTATGATCTTTATCAGGGAAGAATTTTGAAGAAAGCATCTACTAAGTAGAAAATACTGTTGCATACTATAGTAAGCTGGGAGTTCCATTTGATAGTACTGTAAGTCACCTGTAATACCAAGAATTACAGTAGCAGAGATTTAAATATCTGCTGCTGTAAGCAGATATAGGAGCTATGGACAAATCCATGTGTCCAGACTATAAAACAGACCTTGTCAGCAAAACTGTGTCAGCGTTAAATCATGGTTCACTTTTTGATGAGTTAATCAAAATAGATGAGGAACAGCATATTAGCCATTTTCTGTAGCTCATTTATGATTCTAAAAATCTTACAGAGAGAACAAGTTAGTTACTTTTTTCAATTACTTTGTTTTATTCTAAAGGCAAAATTGAAGCTCAGAGATGGCCCTAATGATGTTGTATTTAGTATTACAACCCAGTATCAAGGGACTTGCCGTTGTGCAGGAACAATATATCTCTGGAACTGGAATGATAAAATCATCATATCAGACATTGATGGAACAATAACCAAGTAAGTATCTTTGTTATTATTATTGTGGGTTTTTTTTTTGGGGGGGGGAGGGGGGGCGATTTGTTTGGGTTTTTTTTAATCTAGCTTTATTGATCCTGTTCTGCTCTTCAAAATAAGGTAAAGAAACTTCATTTAAGAAGACTGTTAAATATTCATTAACAGTAATGGAAAAAAACAACTCCAAACTTGTTGCTTTGATTTGAATTTGTACTTGCATTTACAGCAGACTAGAAAATGTCGTTTAAAAGGTGATAATGTTTACCATGTAACTGCTGCCCTTTCAATTAGACTTCTCCAGATTTAGCAGCTGCAGGTTAACTTGGGAACCAACTTGTGCTGTGTTGCACTGCTAATTGCTCTGTCTGGAGTAATTCTCATTTAAAATCATTAGGACCTTCTGCAGAGGTATTTCTGTAAATACTCATTGTTGATATTGATCAGTAGTTGTCTTTAACAGAACTCAGATATACCAGCTATCTGATTTCACTTTTAGGTCTGATGCTTTAGGACATATACTCCCTCATCTTGGCAAGGACTGGACGCATCAGGGCATTGCAAAACTCTATCATTCCATAAATGAGTAAGTATGTAATCTATGAAACAGTCAGGGTTTTCTGGAATTCAGGAATTAATGGGCAGGTAATTGGATTGTTGTTAATAATTATGCAGTTTATTACAGTTTGTTGGTCTGAATGTTGAGAAGTGAACTACGTCTGTCATTCACAATCAAAACTAAGTCCTTTCCCTAGATGTATATTTTTACAGGAGTGGAAGCCAGAACTTTTACTAGTTCCTCTCACAAATGGTTGATTATGCATTTTAGTTTGTAAGAGCTGTAATATTTTGGCTACAAAATAGAACCATAATAGCAATAATTAATTCACTCATGCATATGTGTGTTTCCACCAACTTGAGTTGATCACAAAGTCTATTACAAACGTGGTACAGTATAAATTCAGACATAAACTGTGTCCTTCCAACGCATAAATATTTTGTGTTTTAACATGTTTGCTACCAAATTCAAGTGAATGCTTCTTAGGATAGGTCTTGTTCTGACATAAGAATAATTAACGACTTGCCACTGCCACAAAGGGAAGGTTGCTGGCCTGGCTTAAGTTTTCTGTCACCTTGTGCTTCTGCCATAAGCTGATGTAATTCAATAGAAAAGTAATTCAACAAAATGTCGATTTCTCCTTACTTTTCTGGATTAGTCAACAGAATGGGCTTACCTTGTGTTATGCAAGAACCTACAGGAACAGCCCATGTACCCTTCCCTCTTGCGGCAGTGGTGAGGTGTTTGCTCAGTTGAGAAGTGTTATGAGCTGCATCCTTATATAAATGTAATGTTCATCGAAGAGGTATATAGCCTTACAATATTTATGTCCAGTAACTTAAACCTACATATTTCCTCCCATTTCAGATTTGGTCCTTTGTTTAGCAGACTTTTTTCCAAAAGTATAGTGATACCAGAAATAATACTTGCTTAGTGTAGTAGTCTTTCTTTCCACAAAAATATTTGGGGTTTATAATCTGTTATTGACCTTCATTCTTGTGGCTTTTGTTCTGTGGCTAAATTTTGTCTGTCATCACTTGCAGTCCCTGGGAGATAACCTGAACTTTTTTTCTTTGTGCATAACAGAAGAGCTGGAATTATTTGCTAGATTGAATCAAGCCTTTTGTGCGTGCAGTAACTATGTGCAAATCTGTGTAACAAACAAAGCGGCAAAGTCTACAGGAAAAATTTAGGGACTTGATGAATACTTTTTGTTATCCATCCTTCACTCTGTGCTACAAGTTCTGCTAATAACCTAACTAACTAATTGATAATTCTTTTCTAGAAATGGCTACAAGTTTCTGTACTGTTCTGCCCGTGCCATTGGGATGGCAGATATGACCAGAGGATATCTACATTGGGTGAATGACAAAGGAACAATTCTCCCCAGGGGCCCTCTCATGTTGTCCCCCAGCAGTTTGTTTTCTGCCTTTCATAGGTAAGCACATGGGGTTTCATACATCCATTCCCTCTCCACCTCAGAAGCAGATTAAAAAAATCTGGCATGCTAACAATTACAGCTGGAACCAAACTTAACACTCTGTGCTAGATTGGCTGCCAAGACTTGATGTCCCTCTAGTGATCATTTATAAACTATTTATTCTGTCTGAATTTCAGTTTTGGTATACTTCTGTTTTTGTGGGCACGTTAGAATTGGCTATGAGACACACAATGTCAGCAGCTCACTTTGCCTTTTCTTCATCCCTTTAGTCCATGACTTATTAATATTAGTTTCTATTATATCAGTAAAATTTTGTCTTTTCAAGTATAGCTACAAAGATTGTAATGCAGTGCTACTGCACCAGATAGAGGGAAAAGAAAAAAGGGTGGGGAATATAGATGGTCACACGAAATGGTTTTGTGATATTGGGAGTGCTTCATATATGACTAGTTAAAAAGCAGTATGGAGTTTAGCTGTGGTTCAACTTGGTTGCTGTTTTGAACTAGCCATAGGCTACCTGTTTTTGATGGGAAGAGCTTAAAGTGGAAAGGTCTCTTTGGTTTTGCTTCTGTGTTTTGTTTTGGTTTGGTTTTTTAGTAACAACACCTGATTCATGGCTAGCAATGACAGGAACTTCCATTAGGTCCACTGACAGGCCTTTTGCACTCTGTTGTCAGAGACAGGACTTGTAACAAGTTTATGTGTACTTGATTAGGTCCTCTGATTCAGATAGTCATCTACAGCAAAAGCAGTTTGCAAACTTCATTCACAAATGGGAATTTCATCCCATTTACTTAGCCTAAGCACAGGCTTATTTACCTATTTTTTTACTATGGATGTTGGAAAACAGCGAATGTTCTGTTTCTTGTATCATTCTTTAAAAACTATTGACCTATGTCTATGTAACTACCAATGTTAGCAACAGGAAGTAATGGGAATATAAATATCAGATAAATGGGGGAAGGAGGATATCCTCTATCAAATCATGATTTAGAATTTGACTGTTGAAATTTTATTTTAGGGAAGTGATAGAAAAGAAGCCTGAAAAATTCAAAATCGAATGTTTGAATGATATCAAGAATTTGTTTGCTCCCAGTAAACAGCCTTTCTATGCTGCTTTTGGAAACAGGCCCAATGTAAGTCTGCCCCTTTCTAATTGAAGGGTTAAAATGGATGAAGTACTTGGGAAGCAAAAGAAAAAGGCTTTTCTTTTTGTGTCTATTTAAATTTGAATAAGGAATGGGACACTGGTGCTTTTATGGATCTGGTCAGGAAAACCCACATACAGTTACCTTAAATAAATGCTGCTAGAACTGCTTGTATGAGAAAGGTTACAAAGATGTGTTTGTAATCTTAAACTTTTATTTAATATATGATACCTTTCCATATTCTTTTTCAGCAGTTTTGAGAGCTTTCTAACCTAAGAAAATTAATTCAGTGCTCCTCAGTCTTGAATCCTTTTTCCTCTCTTACAGTTCTGTATTTTCTGTGCAGCTCAATACTGTTGTAATTGATTGAGCTAGAGAGAGAGGGTATTGTAAGAAAAATGTTGTCACAAGAAATGGTGTTGTGTGGTACAGGTCTTGTGTGCTTTTGTGGTCCCAGGCTTGGGACTGGGAATTAAGCATTTTGGAGCAGAAGGAATATTTTGTTCTGGTGTGTGTATGTTTGGTGTGGTTTTGTTTGGTTTGGGTTTTTTGGCTGTTGTTTAGGGGGTATTTTGTTAAGGGATAATTTTACTGTAAGCTTTTAGGATTAGCTTTTTTTGTTTGTTTGTTATATCACATTCAGTAAGGAAATACCGAAGCATGTGTGTTTGTTCATGCTTTTTGCAGGATGTATATGCCTACATGCAAGTGGGAGTTCCAGACTGCAGAATATTTACTGTGAATCCAAAGGGTGAACTGATCCAAGAACGGACTAAGGGAAACAAATCTTCGTAAGATCCCTTTTGTTATTTCAGCTAAAGAAAGTATTTCAAAATGAGACTACAGAATAATTGCATTTGTCACTATGATGATTCAATCTCATGTTACATGTGACATGAAAATCTTGCAGCTTTGGATACTTAACTGAAACTTTTCAAGAACAGTAAACTGACAGAAGTGCTGCCTCATTTGACTTTATTTGACTATAGCTTTCTGGTCTAGACTTCTAAAGCTCCTTTTTGGCAACAGCTGAACAGTGAAGAGACTTAAATAATGGTCTTTCTTCTTTTTTGATGTAGGTATTACAGACTAAGTGAACTTGTGGAATATGTGTTCCCACTGCTTAATAAAGAACAGAGTTCTGCATTTCCATGCCCAGAATTCAGCTCCTTCTGCTATTGGAGAGAGCCTCTTCCTGACCTTAACATGGATGACCTGGCCTGAAAAACACTTCTCACCTAGAGATGGAATTTCATGTTCAGCTACTCAACTTCGGTTTAAATGTGAAGAACTTTCTTAACGAAGATGCTAATTTATATACTGGTACCATAAGTCTTACTAAAGAAATCACTTCAACTCTGTTGGTTTAAAACAAAGAAGCAAAGCTACTGTCTATTTTCTTTTCTAAAGTTAGTTTCTTTATTGCTTGTCTTTATATACCTGTTCTAAGGCACTTGAAATTGGCCTGTCATTGATGGTCATGGTACCCAAGTGCTTCAGGGCGACTAAAGCTGAGGTAAACTATGGCTTTGCATTTTCATCAATACAGACCTTGTAAACATAGATTTTTGATTTTTTTTTTCTTTTTAGTGTTAATAGTATATATTCTAAAACGAAGCCAAAAAGTGTATGGAAACTGCCAAATAGAATGTCAGACCTACTAATAAAAAATGTGGTCTAGTGTTCAGGTGGGTAATTAGGCCACTTTTGAAAGGAGCCAGAACCTAAGACCAGTGTGCTCTTTCTCAGATAAAACACAGAAAATGTGTAGATATTGCTAGCCTGACAGGCTCTGGAGACATAAAATTCCTCTTTAAATGTAAATATGCCTTTTGTCACATGTACAAGGCTGTGCTTGTACAATTCACACTCAGACTAACTCTGCTTACAACTTATTGTACATGCACTGTTTCAACTATTTCATGAGCTTGTTAAAACGAAAGTTGTCTTCAGATACTTGTATGGTTTTTGTTGTTTCCAGGCTGCACTTTGTCACGTTCAGTTTCCATCAAGAAAAATCTTGAACATTTCTGTAAGAGTAGGGGAACTGGCATTTTAATTTCCTTTTTCAACACAGAGATGATGCACGCCTGTGTGTTTGCTGTGTAGGCCAGTAAAAGTATGTACAGATTATATTCAGGGAATTGTAATACTAAAATAATTATTTAATTTTTTAATTGTCTGCTGCAGGTCTTTCCAGAATTCTGTATTGCAGGTTTTCAGTAGCTGGAAGGAAATGCAGCTCAATGAGATTCCAGGTATGAGAATGGTTAAATACTGCAGAGCAGAATAAAAGCTTTTTGTTCTTGTTTTCTTTGCTTTTTCTTTTTTTTTTGTTTTGTTTTGTTGTTGGTTTTTTTCCTTTAAGTTTTAGGTTATTCATCATCATCATACTGGTCATTCCTCAGGCTCACATCAGAGCCTGTAAACAAACTGCATTCCGAGTCCAGGGTTTATCAGCTGTAAAAGCAGCTAGTATTTCTTAAAAAATACTTGAAGGCAAAAGTAGTTCTGCTTTTTAAGCTGAGTTAGTGCATTTAACCTCCAGACAAGTCTGTGGTGAGAATGTATCATTCTACTAGCTCAAAGGGCTTAAGGACTAAAGTCATTGATGCATCATTCCTGGGCTTTCTGGGCACAGTCTTTTCTGTCATTCCTTATGTGAGTTACTGAGGCCTCGCATTAAATATTCTTCTAGTGGCAACATCCTTAATTTCACCAGGGTCTGGGGTAGCTCTCCCACAACACAGCTCCCAGTGGGAGCAGGGAAGGGAGCTCTCCTGGTTTCACTACTTGCAGAAGAGTGTTTCGCACACATACTCCCCTGAGGAATATTTTCTTTTCTTTATCAGGCTGAGTAGTTTTAACCCACAGTTCTGATGTAACACCAGCTAGGCAGTTGGTGAACTGCTTGGGGGTATCATTTTTAGATCACTATATAAGTGAAATTACCTTTATTTTGCACACACACACACACATACACACCCCGTTTTAAAACTCTGGTGTATTCTTGTGCTTATAAAACATTAACTGAAGAGTGAAGGCAAGCAAAATCAACAGAGAACCCCTCTTTCAAAGGAGGAACATGAGAGTGGAGAAGAAAGCACCTATCTGTCATGGTGTGCCATGCGTGTCAGTGAACTGAAAGGCATCCTTGTTCTTGTACAGCGAGAACAAGACTTTCTGTGACTCTTTCAGCAGATTCTTAGTCCTGTCACCAGTCTACTTTGTGCTTAAGTGGATTTCACAGGATTCAACTCAAAGGATATTTTGCTCATACTGAGTTGTTTTGATTGGGGTTTTTTACTGTCAGAAGCTTACAAGCATCATTCCCATGTATTCATCTTACCTTTTCTTACCTTTTATTCCATAGATTTCATTAGAAACTGAATTTTTCATGCTCACCAAGTGCTTTGAATATCAATGGAGTTTGAGCTTTTAAGTCACTTAAATACTTTAAATAAATAAGAGTCCAACATAATAAGTATTTTAATTACAAAATGAAATATTCTATCTAAAGATTCTATTTTACATTAAGGGAGTGAAGCTGCCTTTCCTGAAACAGTCCTTTGCAGATGTCAGAGTTTTCTTTACCGTGCTTAGCTTATTCTTAGTGGCCCTGTTTTTACATGGCTTTTCTAAAAATAAGAGCACTTAATGAAACTGGGATGGATTTCCAAACAGGACAGATTGTTGTCAAGCTTTGGCCATATCTTGGTGAATTTTTTTTTCTTATTACTTGGTCTTTTTTCTCTTCTGCCCCATTCATCCTTTCAGGTTGTCATAAAGATGAGCTGTGGATTTTAAAGTGGGGACTTGAGTTAAATAAATATAATGAAAAAATGAGTAAATGAGTACGAGGAAAAAGAGTATCAGGTGTATCTCCAAATGCATATAATTTCAGCTGATCTGAATGTGGTGGTTGTGTGGTTGTAGAGAGCTCCTCATTCTGCTAACCTGATCTTTTGCATTATAGGGATGTCCAAAAAAATGCTTAAAGATTTTGATATTCTTTTTGCTCTGTAACAGCTACAGTTTTGATATTTGTTTTTTGATAAAATGTAAAAGTGTTCTTGAGTGTTTCTGATACAAGTAGGGCAGAGTGGCTGTTTTGTTTTCTTTTTCTAAACCTGGCTTGTATTTGAAGCTTTTCAGATTGCTCGTTAACCTAGTTTAGGGGCAGAATATGGGACACTGTACCTGTCATTGCTTACCTGTGTAATTTGGACTGCTGGGCACTTTACTGACTCTATAAAAGACATCTCATTGCTACCAAACTGTAGGCTTGTGCTGCAATATTAATATGAAGTGGAGTAAATAGGAGTTATGCAGTAGCCTGTGCTTTGTTACCTTAGTTGAGAGAAATGGCCTGAAACTAATGTTTGAGAGCAAGTTGTGCTATACTTGCTTAGAATTAGCACAAGCAAAATCATTCTTTCTATGAAAGAGGAACTTCTACGTGCATGTGTCTGTAGGCACATGCAACCCCCTGTTAAAACTGTGTTGTTGAAGATGCAGGTCCTCTCGGCATTGGCACCCTGTCAAAGGCTGAGTCAGTGATACCTATCTGGGAGTAAATAAGGAACATTGAAATTCAAAACTTGTTAGTGACTTGGACATTACCCATTTCTATAATGATTTAAAGATCAGGAGTTCAAGTGGTACACATTTCTGGGAATTTTGTTGGGATTTTTTTTACTGTACCGAGCATGTTTGTACTTCAGAGGTTGTGCACTCATCCCTAACAGTATACAGTTGCATGTGCAGTCCTGGCTCGTGTATCCTTAGCTTCCCATCACCTGTATACTCCTCCTAAAACTTTTTTGGGTTGTTGTTTGTTTCTTTTTCAACTGGAGAAGTTTTAACACTTGTGTCAACTCCATTATGGAACTTCTGATGCAAACTCTTAAACCCGTTTATGGTAAAGACAAATTTATAACACAACATCAAAAACACAGGGTTAAATTGAGATGCCTTTAAAGAGTCACTTTTGCCTGAAGAAGTTTTAATTTTCAAAGTTAAAATCTGTTGAATAGAATGGAATTGGTTTGGATTTTTTTAGTGTTAATTACTTCCAGATGACAGTTAAAATGTTGGTTTGAGAGTGGGAAAACTCTTGAACCATTTGTTTCATTTTTATGTTGAAGGTGTGGAATACCTGATTGTTAAGCAACCCAATCACTAATAAAGTCATGTGTTTAAAATTGTCAAATCTGTGATCATACCAATACAGTGATTTTCATTAAGACTGGACTATCTGGGGTACAATAACCCACACTTCAGTGCAATGTTTATTGATGTTCAGAACAATGTTATCACAATAAACAAACTTAAACTACAACTTCTCTTTGTACTTGGGAATTCCATTCTTGTACTGCTAATTTAGTAAATGTAGGGTTATTTAAATTGTGCTCAGATTTCACATGGAATTCAAGTTTTTCTTTTATCTATGATACATTTGCTCTCTCTCATACTCAGTTTACTTTTCTCAGGGTATTTATACAACTGATAAATAATTGCTGTCATCAAACTTGCATTGTATGCCAATACCAGTATTGAGTTGTAACAAAAAGCAAGCATGCATTATATTGGGTAACAGATATATGACGGGAATTCACAAGCTGCCCTGAGGAAAATCTTGCAACTGCATCGTTTGAGCCCTTGTACGTCTGCCCTAATTTGGAGTTTTACTCTAATTCCATCAAAGTTAACTTTTTCCTTTCAAGGCAAAAAGTATTGTCTTCCACCACAGCTGCAAAATTGCTTGAGGCAATTACTGTGAGACCATCCTGAAAAGGGGGCCTCAGCTTTCAGCAGAAACATGCTCTGCTGTTGGCAAATGCAACCAGCCAGCAGCCTACCCTAGAAATTCCAGCTCCTGCAGTCACATGTACAGGTATGACAGATCTGCCTGAGTGTGTGAGCTGTGTGTGCTTTTGACCTTTCTGTAGGGTGTCACTTGTGTTGCTGTCCCCAGCACCCATTTGCTCTCTTTGCACCCAGACACAGCTTACTGCTGAGGTTTCATCACCTGAATTCTGTTTGGTTTTCCCCTGTGGTTCTGCGCCCTTTTCTTCACACCCAGGGCACGTCAGTCCTCACACAGTGCTCTCTTCACTGCCACTTCATCTTTCACTCCTGGATCTCCATACTTGTCACATGCAGTGAGCAACTCTGCGGGTGCACACAATACAAGGGTGGCGTGTCCTATGTATGCCACGTGTTCCGGTCTGTTGCAAAAAGCTTTCTTTGCTGGTGGTGTTTCTGTCTTAGTCCAGTGATGTTCTTGATGGATAGATTTTCTGTCATGGAGCACCAGTCTTAAATGCCCAAAGATGGACACCACTGTTTCCAAGAACAGGCGCTTTATGTGTACAGTCACACCATGCAGTTGGTACACCAAAGGCCCCAGGATGCTGCATGTGCAGCCCTGCACTGTTGTGGTTGGGAAGCTGTTTTGGTTTGGTTTGTGCGCACTCCCGCTTCCTGCAGTTGCCAGCTGAGCTCTGGGGCCAGTGCTGAGCCTGGCAGTGGGTAGCTGGCTGCTCAGCAGAGGCCCTGCATGCTGCACAGAGGAAGGGACCTGAGCAATTCAAGTCTCATGGCTGAGCACAGCAAGAGCTTGTCAAGGTCTTCTGGCAAGGGGGCTGCTTCTGGGCAATGCATTGTACCCACTGCTTTTCATTCCCTCACCTTAAAGGAGTTCATCAAAAGCACATTGATGTCTCTGCCCCACACCAGAGATACCCAAGACCCCTCACAGGGAGGAGCAAGGAACAGCGCAAAGACTCCAGTGCTGTAACCCTGTGTGGCGTTTTTCTTCACGGCTGAAGTGGTTGCCAAATGGGCTCGGTGGGAGAACAGATGTTGAGCTGCATGAGGCTGAGGGCTTGCATTAATGGCTTTTGTGTATAGTGTTTGAACAGGGCACAATTAATGGTGCATTGGGAGAATTACAAGCAGTGGTAAGCCATTGCCTTGGGAGTACTACAGAAGCCTTTGGCTTGTAAGGAAGCATGCCAGATAGGTACAGTTCTGGCTAAATATTCACATTTAGACTGAATTAATCTAAATTTAGCTTTAACGACTGTGTGGTTACCAGCCTCTCTTAAACCTAGCACTGAAACCTGGGACACATGGTGTTTCCTTCCTAGTAATTTCTTCTGCTCCAGTCTTCCCCTGCCAACTTTTCCTTCTTTCCTAGGTTGCTGTTCTGTAATCTTGTTACTCTCTTCTGATGGTACTTCATGTGTACATGTTCTGGTCAGAATCAGGAACATGGCCCAAGCTGTTCAGAAGGGCAGAGCTCAAAGGGTTGCGGTGAATGGTGCTACACCTGGCTGTGAGCAGGCAGCAGTGGTGTTCCTCAGGGTGCAATCCCGGGGCCAGTTCTGGTCACTATCAGTGACCTGGATGCAGGAGTTGAATGCACCATTAGCAAGTTCACTGATACCAAACTAGGAGGTGCAGTTGACTCTCTTGAGGGACTGGAGGTCTTGCAGAGAGACCTACATTGGGCATTGTTTAATGGGATGACATTTAACAAGTCCAAATGCCCGTTTCTGGTATGGAATAATGCTGGGCACAAGTATAAACTGGGAGAGGAGTGGCTGGTGAGCAGCTCTGCAGAAAGGGACCTTGGGGTGCTGGTTGACAGCAGGATCAATAGGAATCAG
>JBCJKH010071440.1:0-11015 GCA_039877255.1 Loriculus beryllinus
GTGCCCATCATACCAGCTAGTATTTCTTCGGTGTTACACTAACTGTGGCTTTTCCTGAAGAACAGTCATGTTTTCAAACATCATCAAAAGGTCTTTGATGATGTTTTAATGAGGAGGTCTTTAAGGTTTGCTCTAGGAGTCCCTGGGTTTTCTAGCAAGGAATTTATGATGATAATAAAACAGGTAATTATAAACATCAAATTTATTTCCATACAACTGCCATTATCTAGGACAAGGACAAAGCAATTATTGATATGCTTTAACAAAACATTTTACACACATTCTTCCTTGTAAGAAGGTCTGAGGTTGAAATCTCAGACTCACTAAATCCAGTCTGATCCATCCAATGTCTCAGCCTCTTAAGAACGAAAGGGTGTGAGAAAACCAGGCTGAAGTTTTTCAGGCAGCTACAAGTGCTGGGAATGTTCTTTGGTGAAACTTTAATATACCCCAGCTATGCTTTTCAACCTTGCAAAGAAGATGTCTTCTCTTTAGCATCCAGCTGGTTGCACGCTAGATCTTGAAATGAGTGTTTTACATCGACACTGACAAAAAAAATTGAAGGATGGGTTTAGACACACAGAATATGTAAAATCTTGACCCCTCTACTGTGTCTGTAATGCCAGCAGAAGCATTAACTCCCCTGCTGTTACTGTGCTAAATCCTTCATGGTCTGGACAATGTTCTCCTTCACTGCAGTCAGCAAGACTCCCACCAGCACAGCTCAGGACCATGCACTGCCTTACCCCTGTGTTACTTTAGGGAATAGAAGTGTGGCATTTACTTCCATGTGCTACAGAGATGAAGTTGTACAAATCCCCAATGTCAGAAAGCTTTCCCAGTATCCATAACGCTGGTTGGTTGGTTGGTTGGCTGGTTGGCTGTTTTATTTTCAATGCTTTTAAACTTTACCACAAATAATTCCAGCTATAATCTTCTGTTTTACATCAAAAACCTGAAGTCCTATCAACAGCAACTTTTTGGCGCAAACCAGTTAAGATATCAGTCCAGCAAGACAATATGAATTTATCATAAAATACCTTTATGTCAGTGCTATTACCATTATAAATGTCCTCTCAAAGCTAACCAACCCATTTTCTGCCATTTGGTTTTCTCTTGAAATCTTACTTGAACTCAAAACTCCAGTCCAGACTGAAGAGTAACTTGTCATTTTAAATGTAGAAAAATTTCCAGCTTGTATCTTATACAAAACAATTACAGTTTGAATGAATGACTGAACAAACATCTGTCACAGAACCTTACCGCAGCATTTATTCAATCCAAACACCGAAACAGCAAAGTAGTAGGACGTGAAGTGTGACATGTACATTGTAACGTGCACACATATTTGTAACGAACAGAAAAAATACATTTAATCTCAAAAGATCCTCCAGTGCACATGCATTAACATGGAGATTTTAAAGGAGATGAACTGTTTTGCTACCATCAGGATTTCTGCTTCCTGCAGGGAGCATATTCAGGAGATAGATGCAGTGAAAAGATCAGTACAGCTTTATTCATTAAGATTGACATGAGCTGATGCCAAAAGCACCCCAATGCCATCGCTGTGGTTGTGGGATCCTGCGGGATTTCTGATTCCAATTAATTTCAGCCCTGAATTTATTTTTTATCTTGAACAAGTCCTGCTGGGTATCACATTTGTTAAGGGGAGGCAGCAATTTCCCTTAACCTCACAATAACAGGCTAATGTTGAATTAAATAGCACCTTGCTCTAAGCAAGCATATGCTTAAAACTGAAAAGTTGTAAAAGAAAATAAAGTCTTAATTCAATACTGGGTGAAAATAAGAAGTTGTATGGTCTGTGTGACAACGCCTTGCTCCATTCTGAGCTTGCAGTATGTATAAATGTGTAAAACTTATGCCTTTTATCCCAGACAGTTTACCAGATAATTTACCAACTATCACAATTACCTGTCTCCTTGGTTAAGAAGAAAGGTGAATGAATTATACATCCACTCCATGTCCACTCACTTCTGAACTTGGACAAATCAGAAACCACTCAGTTCAGAACCAAGCTGAAATCAGATTTGTTTTCCAAATTTTTGTTCTTCTCCCCTGTCCTCAACTGGTTCCTAAGTGGTGCCTATATGCCTTGTGCCTTTGCAGTACATTGATCTTTGCTGACTGCCAGGTGTCCACTCAGTTGCTCTCTGACCCCCAATCCTCAGCAGAACAGGGAGAGAAAAATGAGATGGAAAAGCTCATGTGTTGAGGTAAGGACAGGGAGATCACTCAGCAAGGGCTGCAGTTCCTGCTAGAACACCTGCTCCTGTGTGGGCTCCTCTGCGGAGGCTACCGCTCCTGCCAGGGCTGCAGGGGACGCATTCACCTGCTGCAGTGCAGGATCCTCCACAGACTGCAGTGTGGCTACCTGCTCTCTTGTGGTCCTCCATGTGCTGCAGCGGCACAGCCTGCCTCACCATGGTCTGCACCATGGTCTGCACCATGGGCTGTAGGGGAATCTCTGCTCTGGTGGCTGGAGCTCCTCCTCCCATCCTTCTTCACTGACCTTGATGTCTGCAGGACTGTTTCTCTCTCATTTTCTCAGTCCTCTCTCACAGATGCTGCACATCGTTTTTACTCTTTCTTCAGTGTCTTTTACAGCTTTGGGCAGTGGTGGGTCCATGTTGGAGACATCTGGAACTGGCTCTGTCTGACATGGGGGCAGCACCTGATCTCTTCTCACAGAATCCACCCCTGCAGCCTCCCCCAGTACAAAAACCTTGACACACAGATATAGTCTCATAGGTTTTCTTGCATCTTTCATACCCTATTTAAATGCTAGTTCACACTAGACCACTGGTGTGGACACATCAGAACTTTGAGGTACCTCAGACTCTTTGTGCATACATGAGAAACTATGAGAAAAGAAACTAAGGATTCATATAAAGTTGTAGAATCCTAGGAAAAAGGTGCTGAAGAATTCTCCTTATACTTTACAAGGAAGAGAGAAATATTTCATGAATCTCCTTGCAAAGTATTTGCTCCAGTATCTCTGACATTTGATAAAGACAATATTTATCATTTTCCTCCATGACATTGCATCATTCATGTTTAGTACCACTTGAATGACACTCCACTTTTTAAAACCCGCTGTGAAGGCAGTAAATCAGTCTACTGCTTAGAACAGATAAAATTCATTATTAAAACACCAGTGTTATTGACAGTATACCAAAAAGGTCAAATGAGCAGATTAAAAACTTGCAGTATGAATTAAACATATCAGCTGATCTTTATGACAGTGAATACATTTCACACATGCAAAAGAGATGTCTGTTTTCTGTTAACAGATTTGGGCAGATCTTTTGCACTTTCTGCTTGAGAAAGTGCAAAATATGTTTGGAGAGATGCAGATGACAAGCAATGAGATAATAAGAATGCTAAATTTTGCATATTGCATTTTAAAGGGAAATGTTGACTGAGAGTTGTAATAGAAACAAAAAGTGTAATTTTTAATACTCCTAAATAGACAAAATCTGTCTGACTGAAGAGATGGGTTGAACTTTTGTGTACATGCCTACCGCATGTACAAATAGATAATTTTCCTTTTTTTTGGTCTTTAAAGTATTCAATAAAGGACATACAGCAGTCAGATTCACTTTGTAGGCTGTATGCAGTTATTTCTAGTCTGGGAAGCAAAATTTTTAAACAGAGCACTTAAATCAGAGTCAATAGGACTCGAAAACCCAGACACAAGTATAAAAAAATACAGACACAGAAAGTAATGCACATTTCTACTCATTGTGCTAAGCTGCCCAGTTTGATAAGCACAGAAAAAAGAAAAGTTGGAAAAAGGTGAACTGAAAATATACATATATTCCATGTTGGGCTTACCTGCTGGTCTCTGAAGTCAGCAAGCTCCCAAGAAAGCAGCTGCCCCAAGAAGGATTCATTTTTCCTCACTGACTTCTTCCAGACAGTCATCTCCATACTGGACTATGTTGGCAACATCAGTGTTTATAAACAACACTCCTTCCAACAGGTCAGGATTGACCGTGTTTTGTCAGGAAAAGGCCATGCACTGCTTTATGGGCCACAGTCACCATTGCCGCAATTTTCTACATTTCCACATTTCACATTTAGTCTAAATTTTCAAAACAGTAAAAGACCTGGATGCCAAAACTACTGTTTCCCACCTGATCAAAAATGCTTTATAGTGGTTTTTTTTTCATCTATTGTGTTTCCCTATGATAATTTTTGGCCTCAATTTAGCTTGCAAATCGTTGTGTGACAGACGCTATCTCTCCAGAAGACCACAGGAAAATACTGGTTAGAAGGATCTGCAGGGGTCTAATTACCTGCTCAAACAAGGCTGAGCTGTGAGGCCAGCCTAGATTGCTGAGGGATTCAGTCAGGTCTTGAAAAGCCACAAGGATGACAACAGTGCAATTGTGCCTATGCCACTCTCTGTCTGTCCTCAAGAAGAAAGGTTTTTCCTTGTATTCATTCTGAACTTCTCTTGTTTCAGTTTGTACATGTGGTATCATCTCCTCCTACAATGCACTGTTGCAAACAGGTCAGATCCCTCTTCTCAATGACTTCCCCATAGATACTGGGAGTTTGCTGTTAAGTGCCTCCAAAGCCGTCTCCTCTACAGACCAAACAAGACTCCTTCCCCAGCCTCTCCTTACAACACAAGTGTTCCAGCCCATGACCATCTCAACAGGCTTCTGATGAACTTGCTCCAGATGACCAATGTCTTTTGTTTGTTTTATCTTTCGTTCAGTGACCCAAAATGAATACAGAATCTCAGTGTGGCCTAAGGAGTGTTTGAGTGAAAGGGATCATCATTTCCCTCAAGCTATGGGTTGTGCTGCTGTTGATACCATTGCAAGACTCCATCGGCCTTCTTTCCACATGGTACATTCTGCTCATGTATCTCTCACTGTCTGCAATGGGCTCCTGGATCTATTCAGAAGAGGTGCTGCCCCACCAGTCCATACCCATCCTGCATAACTGCCAGACATTTTTCCTTCCTAGGGGCTGGACTTTTCAGTTGTCCTTACTGAATTTCATCAGTTTACTGTTGGCCTGTTCCTCCAGCCTGCCCAGGTCATTCTAGATGGCAGCCCTGCCTTTAAGTATATTGCATGGTCCCCTCAGCTTGGTGTCATCTGCTCATCTGATGAGTGTTTAATGTCACTACCTCCAGGTTACTGATGAAGTTGTAAAACAAAACAGTTGCCATGGGAAACCCCTGTGATGTTCTGCTTCTCACCAGCCTCCAGCTGAGTATGACCCATTAACCACCACCTTCTGAGCCATACCATCCAACCATTTTCTAGGGTTTGGCAATGCCAAGAAGACATGACAAACAACTAATTAGTACACCTCTGTTGACCATGCTGGGCTTTTGGCTCTCTCAATCTAATGGAAAGATTTTTCCTGACTGAGATTTCCTGCCTGATTAACTGCATTTTGCAGATGTCACAAGCAGAGAAAAAGTAAATTAAACAGGCTTGGTTTTTTCACATGAGACTATTTACATTGTGCCAGGCCATATTAGTGTTCATGGCTCTAAAACAGTAAAATACACATTCAGACAAAAGAGAGAAGAGGATCAATAAACCATGGGAGACCAGTGTAGGAAATAACAACCAGAAAAGACCACTGAGAAACAGCATACAAAGAAATATTTGTCTGAACCCTATGGAATAGCTGGGCTGTAGCTACTGCTGGTCCTTCAGACTTTAAATTACCAGTTTTCCACAGCAAATAAAAGAAAAGAGAAAACAGCTATGGTTGCATCTGCAGCTGCCTATGAAGTATAAGAGCCAAATCAGCAACAGCACTACAAGTATAGCAGTTATGCTTGGCCAAAAAGAATTCATCACAGGAGACACCAGATCACTAGTTAAAGAGGTCAATGACTGTTTCAATTACTGTTGAAACACATGGATGCCTCCTGATTTCACAGGAGAGCAGTAGCTAGCTTTCTGCTCATAGCAAGTTTTGAAAGGACTATACAGTGAGGATGCGCATCCTCCTGTGATAGTGCATACACAGGGTTTTGTGCAAAATTTTATAAACTTCATAAACTTCATACTTTGTATAAACTTTATGAACATAACTTGGGAAATGTAAGTTTCTGTATGTCAGTGATTACTGGGTACTGCCAAAAACTCCAGTTCTCCAAACTAACACTGACCACAGCTAGAGAGCATACTGCTGCCAAAATCCAAGCCTTTCCTTCTTTCCCTCAAAAAGCACTTAGCCCCACGATCTTATCAGTCCCAAAGCTTCAGAAGAGAGTGCACACACACACTCACATGCACCCTTTAAAAGTTCACTCAGCTTTAGCGGAGGAGAGGTATCCTGCCCCAGTCAATACCTGGATACTGGACTAAAGCAGAGAAATGAGCATCCACATCCACATATAGCTTCAGTTTCCATTAATATAAGCATGCCAAATTCAGAGCTTTAAGAACAAACATACATGTCTGTATATGTCAAAATTGCATGACAAGTGGAAGCCTCATTCCAAATTCCCAGTCCCAAGGCTTTTCTTAGCTGCAGGAGTGAACTGGTACCATGGTGTTATAAACTTGATGACTTCCTTGGAAAAGTGTAGCGTATCTCATCACTCAGCATTACTCTTGCTGTGTAACTTGTACATCCAAACCTTTCAAATAAACTGCTTTATTGTTATTATAATGTTCTGAAAAAACCTGTGGTTCTTGATTTGCATTGATTTATTTCAGTACCATTCAGGTTTTTCCTTTTTAGTGTAGAATCTGCATTTAATTTGGAATGACCCTTCTTTGGCAAAATTACTCAAGCAATAGTCCACCCACAGTTCTTGATGCAGAATAGTCCACTGCAATATTTCCCTGCTCTGATTTTAGAAGCCTGACTGATGCAATTTCTACAATATACAGCTCTTTTGAGATCCAGCATACATTTTTTCTTTTAGTGGGAAACAGTCTACTGCTTGTATTTATACCTTAGTGAAACCAATAGGTTTGGGTCTTGGAGCTATCCCATAGCTTTCCTTGGCTCTCAGACAGGTTTCCCCCCACAGAGCCTACTCACCAGCTCAAGACATCCTAAGGGTCAACGTAATAAGCACAGTATCTCTGGCCCCATTGCTGTTCTCTGGAAATGTTGCTTCCCTGGAGCCACAGTACTAATTAACTGCTCCATGTCCAGGCACCCCAGGTTGCTAAGACCTCTGCTAAGAACACCTCTGTAAATTTCAGAAGACAATCTCTCTGAAGCAGGCATTTTATATCTCTGATCATACATCTGTGTTGCCACCACAAGCAACTGAGACTCAAGGAAAGCTAAAAGCGTGCTTTAACCTAAATTTAAATACTCATAAAAATCTATTGCCAGTAATGCAGTACATAAGCAGTCAAGCCACAGATGGCATTTGCATTTTTACCTTCAGAAATCCCCATCCAATTTTAATTGAAATAAAGCATACTTCATTTCCAGATCTGATGAGTGGTGAAAAAGTCTATATGCCTTCATAATATTTTCCTGTAGCTGCAGACCAGCAAAAACCTGTCTAGTTTTCTTCTCTATTTGCATGTTTTCTCACAAGCAACTGTCACAGGATTACAAAGGGTTAAGAATATCAGCATCTATAGCTAATCTGCTGCCCACTGTCACTCTGAGGGTTTTGACATTACATTTTTCAAGGGTTTTGCCTTGTATGGAGCTTTCCAACCTCCCTTCCACCTTCATTTGCATTTTTCAATTTGGATGTGATTTTGGAGTGTTTTGTCTCCAGCTCTAATCTGTCTAGGCAGCACTTTTGATCGGAATGGCTTTTGCATATTGTTACTCTTGTGGATGTGTTCGGAACAAACTCTTCTTTTCTTTGGTTAGTAGGGTATTTCAAAAAGATCTGTATGTTCCAACTCTTAGCTATGATTTTTGATACATACATTCATACCACCCTCCTGAGCAGCCTGATCACAGAGTATAGGAGTACCTTTTATAGCTGTGTCTATTCAAATAAGCTTCAGGAAGATGAGTGAAGATGAAGGCAATTCCCTGTTGGACAAGTTTCTCCATTACTGTTACTTATTAGTTCTGTCAATACAAATTAAATGTTCTATTTTGTTAAGCATAGTGTGTTATTTATAATTTATAATTAATATTTTATAAAGTGTTGTTTGTTTGTGGCAAGTTGATTGTTTACTCCTCACCCACATACAGCTTTAAGAAGTTACATAACCAAGTTTTATTTTTATATATATATATTTATACATATATACACACATTTATGCATGCGTGTAAAAATATAGTTGTGTGTGTACATTGGCTGTTTAGTTCAGGTTTCTCAGGCCACACGGAGAGCCAAATTTAAGTAACAGCAAAGGCCTTTGAGTGATGAGGAGGTCACATAGAAGTAGTTCTTGCCAATGAAATGTTTCAGAATCATCCACCTACACACTGCATAAAGCCAGCATTTCTGGGGAAGCTCAGACATGACTGTTCCTAATAGGTGATGAGCCTCCCTGCCAGAGGTGCAGGAGAAACGGTCAACAAAAAGGGCTTTTCTCTAAAGAGCTAAAGTGTGCTGACTTAAATAGCCCTTGAGAGATCCTGATATCCCAAAACTGGAATAGTTGAAGATCCCCTTATCACATAGAAGTATCATCTGAAGCACTCTTCTTTTTTAACTCAGCACTTTGATTAATAAAGTGGAAGTGATAATGTTAGATGAACCACCTCCTCAACATTAAATGTATTCCTCTATAAATTCCCAAGACGCAGACACCTGAAAAAAATGCTTCTCAGGGTTTTCTTCTACAGCTCCACACCCACCCACACAGAGTTGTATTCACTGGTCAGTCCATTGCTTTCACCTTTAATGTTACTGAATTTGGTCAAATTTAGCCCTAGGTCTATCACTTCTGTGGAGCTATTTCTGCTTCCTTCGGGCCAGAAGAGTGCTGAAAGGGAGGAGATAAGGTAATTAGGAACATTTGTCTGTCTTAAAAGAGCACGCAAACAATCAAATAAATTTACATTAATGTCACAGAAAATTTCTAACTTCCTAGGCCAATTCTGCAGCTGGTGTAACTTACTTATTTGAAGGCAAGTGAAGCTGTAGTATAGGTAGCTCTTTGAAGTGACAGTGATTTCTTCCATCTGAGAATCTAAGCTGGAATCTGAAAAAATCAATATTCCTTTAAAAATGCTAGCTTATACAGAACCTGCTCAATAAAGACAATGTGTTTCCCTTAGAACAAACTCATGTCCAAGTACTTGTTTACAAAAATATCTAGTCTGCATAAAGCAAAGCCTGAATTTCTGAATATCAGGTGACGCACAGAGCTTACTGCAGTCTTCTGCCTATATGATGAACTTCTTGCTCAGTCTCCACTTAGTATCGGAGCAGGTGTTCTCCCATCCTATGCTTGGCTCTAAGTCATTCTGCATTGCAGTGGTTTTCTCTAAGGTGCACTGGGGCAACAGTAAGAAACAACTATAGAAGCAGGGGGATTACACTCACCACTGACATACTGTAGGACCCAGTTTTTAGACATTACCTGCTCAGATCAAATACAAAAACCTTGTGTGCAACCAGGAGATGTCATTGAGCTTCTCCCCTTTTATTGTCAATAAAGGGCACCCTACTTTAAACTGTGGGAAGGCACAAAACACCATCCTAATTTATCTTTGTAAATGCACTGTTCTTCCCAAGTGCATATTTGTCAGATTCCTGCTAATGAAGAGACAGGCTGAGCAGGACAAATTGAAGTAGATGATCAGGTGGTCCCTTCCAACCAAAACAATTCAGTGACCTAACATAACTATGGCACATGCAACCATCCAAACACCAACTGCATACACAAACCTGCCTGTTGGCACATAGCCACCACCTTTCCTGCAGTCACCAGCTCCATGGGGCAGCACTTGGGAAGTCCTGTTTATGCCTACCACCCTCTTGGTGGCTGCAGAAGGTGCCCATGCCAGTGATGGCGGGCAACTACCTCTAACATAGGGCAACTTACCTGACCCGGGTCTATGCCTGGTGCTTCTCTTCCTTGGGCATGCCCAAAAGGGTGTCTGAAGGAACATTCCCAAACTTAATACACTATGACTTCTGCTTTTCTGGAAGATCACTGGTCTAGCATCCAGTTGGATATTTCTTCAGTCACCTTGCCATGATTTTATCTAGTCATTATTAGTCTTCAGCAGACCTTGTGTCCATCTACTGTTAATTTGGAAGCATTGCATTTATGATCAACAGTTTCTTTCGGAGTTGTATGGATTCCGTACAGCTCACCAGTTAGCTTTGTAGCTGCCTGCCAGGCTCAGAGTTTCAGGGGAAGTCTGTCTCCTCCATACAGGGCAGCTTCTCAAACAGGTGCAATCTTTTGGACAAAGCTCAAGATTTGCATTTTTTCCTCATTTTAGCAGGAATCTGATCCTTTCCATCTTGAACAAGAGTATGCAATGGAAAGTGGCACTGAGAGTGATGTTGCTAATGGTGGATTAATTCTCAGCCTGGTCAGCTATACGTGCACATCTCTGTTTTCAGGTTAATAACAAAAAAATAGTAAGACATTCCATTATTAGACACAATAGAAAAAAAAAAAAAAGAGTCAGTTCCTCCACAGATCAGTTATTACACCCTTGAAAAGGAGACCATCCAGTGTCCAGCCACCCTGTTATACTAATCTCAGTGAGAAATGGAAACTGCTGGGAAAGAAATTAAAAACAGTAAAGGAAGGAACAGTGTAACAACACTGCATGAAGAGTAATTTTCTCAAAAGGCTTTTCTTTCTCTGATGGGATTGTATGTAGTGAATCAATACTTTAGCCCAGAAGAGTGGCTCACTGTCTTCAGAGGAACCTTCCTGGCAGAAGGGATGCATTCCCCATGAATAAAACCAAAATTTTAGGTGACAAATATAGCTATAGCTCTATTTAATGTCCATTCAATACAGCCACGATGAAGGGAAAGGGAAAGGGAAAGGGAAAGGGAAAGGGAAAGGGAAAGGGAAAGGGAAAGGGAAAGGGAAAGGGAAAGG
>JBCJKH010071443.1:0-13476 GCA_039877255.1 Loriculus beryllinus
CACTGTCAGGAATGGGACAACCACAGCTTCTCTGGGCACCCTGTGCCAGGGCCTCACCACCCTCACAGAGAAGAACTTCACCCTAATATCCAACCTAAATCTCCCCTCTGTCAGCTTAAAGCCATTTTCCCTTGTCTTGTCACTGCAGGCCCTTGTCAAAAGACCCTCTCCAGATTTCTTCTAGGCCCCCTTTGCATACTGGAAGATTATTATAAGGTCTTCCATGAGCCCTCATTTCTCCAGGCTGAAGCAGCCTGATCAAAATCATTCCTCATGCATACACCTTAGGAGATCCACAAGGAAAGGGTAGATCTTCATGAAATGTATCATGATAATGTAAATTTGTAGTTTGAAGCTGTAAATTTTCTTGTAAGAGACTCGCTGTTTTCATGTAGCCTTTCTGGTGTTTTCACACAAGAATATTTAATATTCACATTTTTTATTCTCTCTCTCCAGCAGGAAAATAATTTGAAGTGATTGTTAGGATTAACAAATGTTGAATGTGTACAAGAATTCCCTGTGTTTCTAATTTTGAGATTCTAATTTCTAATTTGGCAAGGACAAATATAATATTTTACCACGTCAGAATACTCCACAACAAAACTGTGAGAATCTGATATAATCTGAGAAAAATAACATCCAAGGCCATCAATGAAAAGAATTGTAACACAGAATCACACTGACAGATTTCAAAATAAAAAAGAAAATGCAACTTTAAATTGATGGTTATAAGAGCTATGCTTCATTTTGGAGCACAGTAAAAATAATGTTACCAAATTAGTGATATCAAAACATTAGGGAAAAGTATTTATACTTAAGATAAAAAGTTAAGATGACATTGAAATGCTGTTTGTGTGGAGGAGAAAACCAACTTTTCAACCCCCCCCCCCAAAAAAAACCTTACTTAAAACTAAAAAAACAATTATATAGTGTTAATTTGTAAAATCTTCAATAGAAAACAGTGTACTTTCTACTACTGTTTTGAAATTAGCATCATTTCTGCACCCTACACTTGAGAATATTTATAGGGTACCATCCACTAACATTACCAACCATTTCAGATTTACAGTTGAGTAATCACTTCTTTTTTTAGGGACTGATACATTGCAAGATCAAGGGCTGCAGAGGGATGAACACCACAAATGTTCCAGCTGACCTCACTTCCCAAAATGCATCATTCCAACAAAGAAACGTCATTAAACATAAGCAGGCAGTCAAATTACAGAATTAAAACATAATCCTGCATTACTCAAGTGAGTAGCTGCTTATTAACAGGTCCACTGACTCCAGGAAAACTATTTACTCGAATAAAGATTCCTAGGGTTGTGCTTTTGGGACACATTCCAAAGCCTTTTAAAGTAAATAGTCTGATCAACTGACTCCTAGTTTGGGCTGATGATTTATCATGGCAAAGAGAAGTTTTATCTTGATGACAAATCCATCACTGTCCCTCACAAACCCCAGCAGAAAGGAGTGCAGCCTAGTTTAACTCTGGCAGGCAGTGAATCGTATCCAAGACTTTCAGAATTACATGGAAGACCAACTCATTACCTGGGTCCTTCCAACTTCACTGTCAGAGCACTTGAGGACTGAGCCAGGGCTTTGCTATCAGCAGCTAGAGTGTGACCACATTAAAATCTAACCAAACCAAACAACCCTTTTGTTGCACTGATGAAAGGTCCTGCTACTAATCTTGTCTGTGGCTCAAACCCTTCCCAAGAAGCAGTTTTACCCAAGTCAATTTGCACATGGCTTGCAAATATTCACGCATAGCCTCCCTTAATAGCTTAATACATCAGGAACTCGCCCACCTATTTTCCTACTTTTTAAAAGCACGTATCTTAAAGTCTTCCTTATTCCCCCCCCATGAGACATCATTAATGAAATACCAGTTAAAAATATCTCCTAAAGATTGAAATTACCACATTAGAGACTTTCCTGTTACAATGAACAACAGAACAAGCACGTTTTAATTACCTGGGTTATGAAACCAGATCAAACCATTATGTAGTGAAAAAATCCAAAACATTTATTTCTAGGTTCTAAGAACTTATTTTCCTATAAACGTGTTCATTCTGAGATACAAATATTCTGAAGAGATTTCCCAAATGTTAAAAAGCTAACTTGTGCTTATTTTGTCTTATTTTTCTGTTCCAAACCACTAACAGCCCAAATCTGTTCCAAAGGAAAATGTGGCCTTCAGCAGCAGTTTAATGAATTGTTTTGACCCAGTGAAATACACCATGTCCACTGCTAGTAACGAGACACTTGGCAGAAGGTATCACATCACAAGAACAATAGCTGCAGCCAGTCATTATGGTCCACCAAATACTGTAACCTCTAAGCAATCTCTCTTCAAACAATGGAGGGGAAGATAAGGTAACATTTCTACTTAGCTAACTGCATGTGCAGTAGATGGTGGCCATGCTTTAGCTTGCAACTTTTAAAGTTTATAAGCATTTTAATAGTAGGAAAAGGTTTATAAATATTTTCATTTGCCTTTTCTTTTTAAAGCATACTGCTGTTATGAAGACAGCAGCTCATGTTATTTTCTTAGATTACAAAGACTTTTGATTAAACAACAGATGTTTTAGTGTAAAATACAATAAAATATCGCCACAGCATCAGTTTTTGAAGACAGTGTGTCTACCCACGTAACATTTTAATTAGATTTGGGGTGAAGGCAGACAGGAAATTGGTTGTTTTTTTCTGGCTTTATCATCCTTTGATATAATTAGGGTTATTGGAACAGAGAATACAACCCTACACATATATGATCTCATGTTTAAAAGAAGGTGACAAGCAGAAATTGGAAGGAAAATGGCAAATCTATGTATAAATAAAAACATGGTCATAGGCATCATGTCATGTTCAACACTAAAATGAACAGTGATGAGATACAACAGGTGAGAAAATGAAGTGACAGAGACTGCAAAGCATCACACGTGATTGCTACACCAGGAAGTCTGAGCCTTGCTGGGTCACGACGACATTTTACTGAATATGTACATGCTAAATTTTAACGTTATCTTCAGAGTTTTGCAAAAGCAGTGAAACAATCTTGCTGTAGATTCTCTTGGAGGAGACTACAAGCAATGGAAAAACTGCCATCAGGACACAGAGGCCCAAGAAAAGGCCCACAGTATCAGTCTCAGCTGCTATTTAAATGAGACAGAAGGTCTCAATTAAATAGAGAATTGGAGATCCTTCTACAAAGATGTCATCTGTGCCAACACTGTACTTGTGACTTAGAAAACACAATTCCTACAGTTCTAATACGTGCACTGAACCTCAGGACCATTTTCAGTTTTTCTTCTTTTTAAACAGTCTGCGTCTCTCAGAATAAGGTAATGAACTGGCAGGTATTACCTAAATAGCGCATCTGCCAGTGATTGATGTACTTCATGCATGTTGTGCCGTATTTTAAAAAGTAAAAGGTGTACAGCTATTCTAGACAAAAACAATTTAAGAAGTGCAAATTAATTTATCATTTTCCTTCCTCAACAAGCACCTTTGAGACTTAACTTATTTTTGTATATGCATTTTATAAAATAATTTAAAAACAAAGAGCTGGCTACTCTCAGATGACAATTAAAAATATGCTCAATTGAATTTATGATTCTATTTCATAGATTTTAAACACTAGAGTTCTTACTCTGGATAATACCTCAAAATGTCCTACAAGTGCTTCCTAGAAGTGCAGATAGGTGAGGAAATACATCACCTATCACTCACGTTTCACAAAAACTCCTAAAAGCAGCTCAAGGTCATGGATAAAAGGGCAAGTGTTAGGGCACAGTCTGAAATATCCCAAAATTAAGGCATGAAAAAAAAAAAAGCAGTATTTACTACTGCTATAGGTGTGGACTTTTCAACCAATCTGTCTATAGAGTAAAAGCGATGCCATTTAATTCACTGGTTTAAGGTACCTTTTTTTGAGCCCTAAGTATTTAGTGTAGATGCGTGCGACCAGTTTTTATTCACTCGTTTCTCATTTATACTAAAGTAGAGATTACAAAACAAGGAAAAGACATGTACAGGTCTTAGGAAGCGGCACCCTAGACCATGGAAATGAAGTCATTACTTGGATAGAAACCCTGACGGCTTCCCCATGCAACTGAGGTCCCAGGCGGATGGAAGGTCTGTGTTCAACAGTCTCCATGGCAACAGCAGCAAGCATTACACACGGGGTACCAGATCCTACACTACAACCAGCACGCAGAAAAGCAGTCCTGATATTAGCTTTGCTCTCCTCCCTATACCTCATGCAGTTTCCTTTTATACCTAGATTTCTTCTTTGTAGTTGTTAATCACAAAATATGAACATTATCACCACCAGTGGTATTAGTTATTAATCATAACACATTCAGAAACAGGCCATGAGGATCAGCATGATAAGGGTTGAGCTCTGATCTTCCACCATCTCATTGCAGAAAGGAAAGGAAGTTAATGGACAGTTACGCACAACACAAGCAACACTGGCTAAATAAATTCCTGGTGCAAATCCATTATGGTCAGGAAAATTATTTCTAGGATGAATATGGCTCCAGATGATTACTGATTACAGAAGAAAATCTGCACACTGAATATTTAACAAGTTTCTTACGTATACAGCTATTAAGATCAATGCTGGAATAATAGTAAAAGTTATCATTCAAATATCTACTAGTCTTTGTTATAACTACTACATAAAATCACATAATGCTTAAATTTAATTACTAACAGGAGTTAGTGGAAATACACAGAATATTGCTATTAATTTTGATAGGCATATGAACAGTAATATTAGCAGAGTAGCCCAAATTATGGAACACTTTCATGGTCAGGAGTCACCTAAAATAGAAACCAAAACGATGACTTCTGAATTAAATACTACAGAGTTTACTAGCTAAGTAGCAGACAAGAGACGACAGATGGATTCCAACAGAAAAAGGGGGTATACAAGGAAAGAAGAGACAATGTTGGCCAGCACTATAGGCAGAGTCATAGCAGTGCACCAGCTGCCCGCCTGCCTCAGGAGCCTTTACTTCCTGAAGGAAGAAAGTTTGCCAGTGCCAGAGTTATTCATTATTGTTGGGCTGCCAACATTTTGCCTCTTGTGAAAGACAAAAGTGTGTATACCATGTGAAGACCAAGAATACAATATCAGCCTCACTGGAATCTTCAAAAAATCACATCACCAACATGGATGGGGTCAAGATCTTACTGAGGTATTTTCCCATTTCTCCAAGCACTGATTACATCTGTACCAACATACCCTCAAAAGCCAGGACTTGGAGATCAAAATTATACTGAGAAAAGTGTAAAAAAAGCCACCAAAAGAAAACCCTGGATTGTTAAGGTGGTTGCATTCGCCATTACATGCCACATAGACAGGAAAATCAGCTTTTTGTACCCCAGCATAATGACAGCTATTTATACATGAAATTCAAAAGCAGCATAAATATTTTTGTTTTAACACATGAAACGTAACTATCAGTCATCAAACATTGTTTACCATTTAAGTGCATTTCTTTAGCAGATGCAAATTCATGTATTATACTAGAAGCTAATAACTGCTTCACAGCAGGGTATGAGTAGCTCTTCATTTATTTTTTATTAAACAGTTGTATCTGTTACATGTGTGAAAGATTGCTTTAGCTGCTTACATGGGCTTTTAAGCCAGAAAAGCATTCCACTCAGCAGATGATACTGAAAAGCACAAGTTTAATTCAATAATTGCTTCTTTAACTTTCTCACATTTCCATTCCAAGCTCAAAATGTTACTTTTAATTAAAAATACAATAGCAAATTGCCTAGTTATCTAGTTCTTTAACAGTGGTATTCTTAGTATAAGGCACTTAAAACCACTTTAATCACTGTCTGTAGCCTTCGAACTAACCCATGCTTAGAAATGAGCTGGTTAACTCATGTCCCTTAATTGACTTGCTTTATATACAAAGAAAGACAGCAGCTCAGAGCTGTATTTCTGATCAGTGATGGAGTATCTTGATTGCAGCAACCTGGCCATTTCCCCTTTTCAATTCAATAAGCGTGTCTTTCACCAGAAGCATCAGAAATGTCTCCTGGTCTAGCAGACACAATTCTGTCATTTCTAGCATCATTTGCATTTACATTGTTTACAATGATTTTGCACTCCCTTTTGTACCTTATTACCTTCACTAAATGACTGGGGAATCAAACTTACTTCTTAAAACATCTTTGGTGACACTCCTGTCTGAATAATACCTTTTAGAGTATAATTTTTAAAGCCGGACGCTTATTAGACAAACTGTAACAAATTTGTGAGGCTTCCAAAGTGATTTATTTTTGAGACCTCTTTCTATCCTTTTAATTTAAATCTTAATTTAGAATTAGTTTAATAGGAGAAGGTGAAATCTATTTTTCACTTTAATCCTAAATCAATATTAGCCCAGAGAACTATTTTATTTGAGCTAGCTAGCATATATTTTACCATTACAAGTAATCTGTGGCAGGGAATATATCTAATGTTGCTTAAAAAGGATTAATTTCAGTCCACAGAAAACTCACAGCTTCCTATTTCCGCAAATCACAATGAGAAGTCTGCTTTGTTTTTTCCCCAGACAATTTTACATATTTTTGTCTCTTTTCTCTGTATACTGGTCTTGCTTAGCTGCTGCTCATGGATTCCTATCAATGAGGTAGTTAACACATCCCCTAAAATGTTTGCTTTGACATCTCTAGAAAGATTCTTCTACCTAAGACACATCAAGACAGCCCACAGAAATAACTGAGCTGAAGTATATTGGCAGAAAAACATGATTTAAACACAACAGTTTGATTACATTGCAACATGTTATCATTATTTATGACACATATTTACAAAATCACTACACTTTCATGAATCCTGTCAACCTAGTTGAATCAGTCTCTTTCTAAACCAGGTTTAATCAGTATTTCCCAGAAAAGACTGCTAATTACTGCAAAACTTTCTGAACCTAATCTAGGTGCTAATCAAAATAAAACCTCTTTGAATATTTTATTCTATAAGAGAACTTTACAAATATAATCCCATCCCTGGTATCGGGAACACGCAGGTACTGCAAACTGTGTGGTTTGGTTCATGGGTTTGTTTAAAAACAGAAAAAGAAAATTAAAAAGAAAAAAAAAAAGAAAAAAGCAAGAAAAAAGCAAGAAAAAAGCTGTTTCCTCATCCATTGGGAGTCACCCCCCATTATTACAGTTCTTCAAATGAGTTTGTCTCATGAGGCCAACTGGTACATCCCATCCCACAGCACAGAGTGCTGACTGCCAGTGCCTCAATACCAGTTTCTGACCAAGCAATGGCTCAGGAAAACTGTAATTGCTGCCAATCATGTACTCATCATGTTGCTTAATTATCTGAAATGGTTCTTGTCAGGCTAGGAATGACACTCACCAATGATATGGGGAGCTGCACCCCAACATCATCTAGAAGACTGTCAGAAAGGGAAGATACACATGGCTCAGAGCTTAAGCTCATCTCTCTCCTAGCATCAAGCTGGTGGGTATTAATTGTACCATTTTGCCAAAGACTTCTCAACGTTTATCAAACTCTCCCCTTCAGTCATGGAATGGGAGGCATATGGTGACAGATTTTGCAGTCACCTGCAGAATTTCCTCTTACTGACACCATTTCAGTGCAGAGCTAAACCACCCATGGATGTGTCCACAGGAGTCATGGTGCTGTCTTATGCCCTGATGTCCAACAACACAGCAGGACTGAAAACCAGCCAAGGAAACAAAGAGAAACAATGGGAAAAGTGTGCTTTTTTGTTTTTGTTTGGTTTTTTTTTCTTTCCTCAATCAGAAAAAGCTTTATGGTAAATTCACATTCCAGTTAAGGAAAATCATAATGGATTGTAGTAGTCTGTCAGGAAGTAAAAAGTCAGCTGTACTATCAGCAAAGTTTTGATTTTCTTTGAATGAGATTGAACTTTACAGTCAGCCAATGCTGTAGAAGTTTAACAATGTTAAATTTAATCACATTTAATTTATTTTTTTTTAATCCTATATCAAGAACATTCTTTTCCTGGGTTGCATGATTATTTTTCCATTTCCAGAGCTGTCCTCCTGCATGTTCAAAAGGTGTGTCTGCACGCTCAAAAGGTGTGTCTGCACGCTCAAAAGGTGTGTCTGCACGCTCAAAAGGTGTGTCTGCACGCTCAAAAGGAGCTCTTCCTCTTCTTTGTGTGCCATAATTCTGATCAATGCTGGGAACAGGTTTCCGCAGCAGTTTCGTGCCTTCAGCACAGAGGTGTGCCAGGGCACATGCTGTACTCCAAACCTGCCTGGCTGCTGGAATGGTTCCCAAGGGGGCTGTCAGACAGAAGTAAACTGGGATAGTTCTCATCTTTCACAGTCACCAACCTGGCTCCTGCACCAGCTTAAGGAATGGGAAGGCTATGAAGGCACTATTTAATCATCTGCATTCCCCACTTGTCCCCACTAGCATTCTGGTCTGTCTCTTCTTATAAGAAGAGAGTTTTAGAAACAACTACAATATTCAGTTGATTTTCTATTAAAAAGCATTGTATTCCAAGAGTTAAATTTCTATTATAATTTGCTTTTGAAGATCATAGAATCACAGACTGGTTTAGGTTGGAAGGGACCTTAAAGTTCATCTAGTTCTAGCCCCCTGCCCTGAGCTGAGACACCTTCCACTAGACCAGATCATATTAGATGATCATCTGATCTGGTCAGATCAGCTGATCAATCATAGATGAAGATAAGTTTTCTAGGACATTCAAGGTGAAATAGAATTCCAGACATAATGCTTTCTTCTAGAAGAAGCAGTACTTAGAGGACTACTGAACAAGTATTTGCCATAAATTCTAACAATCTGTTCTGCAGAAGGAGTACTAAAACCAGGGACACTGCTCTTCAAGATTTTGTGCTCATGAAGCCTTGCCCTGACATGTACAAAAGCATTGTATAACAATATGAAATCCCAGCGCTGATGAAACTCTGATTACCACCCACTGAAATGCCCAATTCCTCCCATGCTTTCTTGCATATCCCCATCTGGCTGAGCCATTTAGCTATTATCCTGAAGTGCCTGTCTTGTACTTTCTGTGCCTCTTGAGGGTCAGGGGGAAGAATTTTTATTTCTTGTAAGAATTTTTATTTCTCCTCTGTCCTTTCCCTTCTTACTCCTGAAGAATGGCATATTCCAATAAAAAAAGTTTGAGAGTGTGAGATAAGGAACACTGATTAGTGAAACAACTTCAACACAAGCACTTGGAATTTTTCAAGTTTACACTATACATTATCAAAAAAGTCTACAGTAGAGCAAGTACCTAAGTTATTTTTTACTGATGGTGCTACAAGAACCATTTTGCAGAAATAAAACCATAATTTCACTGTGTTAATGAAAAAGGAGAAAAATATTAAAGGTTGGCCAGAAATATCAACAACATATGCTTTTTATGAAGAGCATACTGCAGGAACCATTTCATCTCCATGAATAAGCATTTACTCATCCTTATTAGCAGATACAGATGGCCATTTGCCCTGTAGCTTAACATCAAAGGCCAAATTAAAAAGACGTAACACATCTTTTGCTGAACAAAACAGAAATTACCCTTACAAGAAGTTTATCATTAAAAAACTCTTAAAAGAATGCCAAAACTGATCTGAATTTACTCCAAGTGTTACTCTGCTTATTATTTGGAAGGGTGTGAGTTAATTCAATGGCACTTCATTTTGACACAAAAAAGGTATGATGCCAAACTGAAATCCAAGTAATAAACTTTGACAGAAAGGAGACATTAACAGGAGCAATCAATGACAAAATAAACAGTAGATCTAAGCAATGGCTAATCAAACCTAAGAGGATTTACCTAATTAATCCTGTGTTGCACAGCTATCCAGATTGCTTTTCCACCCAATCCATATTGTAACTACTCATTACTTACTCTTAGCTTACCAGAAACAAGCGGCATATCACATAACAAGCTAAATAGTATTACCTATTTCTGAACTGGTTTACTGCACTACTGTGTAAGCAGTTGACTAACACACTGCAAAAATAGTTCCAGAGCTCCAAACTGTTTGAAATTAGTTTCCTTTTTCAATAGCAAACCAAATGGTAACAGTAAACATTAATTATTTGGAGAGCATCATTTGCCTTGAGAAGAGAACCCCTTATAAAGAGAAAAAGTGGAAAAACAGGACTTTATGTCTGCATACTTCATGCTTGGTTTTGAGTTCATCAAAGAAAAACGTACAGGCTAACAAGAAGTGTATTGTCAAAGAAACCCAAATGGTTACAGTTTAAAGGCTGCTCTAATTGATGAATTTAAACTATCCGACAAAGAAGCTTCAGAATGCGGCAGGTGTGTGTCATGTATAGTTTTACTGTCTAAGTAAAGCAAACATATGAAGAGATTAAAAAAATAGATTAAGTGTTTTATAAGCTACTGCTAGCCTACACTAGCCAGCTGAAGGCTTTAAATAATTTAATCCCTTCAGCAACTGCCAGTCCCAACTGCAATACTGAAACAAGGTCTGAATTCAGTTTGAAACCCAACAGGTGCAGTCTAATACTGCTTCCTTAATTCAGCTACTGATCTATGTTTATGCTTGTAGCGGACAGCATATTCTTAAATTCACCATGGCATTAATTAAATTAGTCTAAGTGCCTCTTGTTTTATCCCATCTTCTACTATCAAATTTACCTCAGACAGTACTCTGTTTCTTTCCCCTCCCCTCTAGAAACGTTTCTCATGCCAGATGGAAGACAAAGAGTTTTCAAAAAGCTCTTAAAAGAGATTTTTCTTTATAAAAAATACAAAATAAACCAGGGAAACTGAACAACATCAACCATGCAATACTAGTTTAATTACCTTGAATTTTAATATTTGGAAGTGGAAGGAGGTATATAAACTTCATGACAAGCAAAGTCTCTAATCACCACTTGTACTCAGTCTTTTCTTTGGATAATCCAAGCAATTTAAGTTGCACTGGATACAAACAAGCTATTTCTCATTTTTATATGCTGATTATTCTTACCAACATTTGCTAGTAGCACAAAATAATGCATACTGCCAAAGTAACAATTCACCAGAAAAGAAGTCAAAAAGCAGCACTACTATGAAGTTTCCACCTACAGTAACATGCATGGGGTTTTTCTTCCCTTCTTTTTCAAGTTAGGGATAGTTTAACAAAACACAGGGAAATGCTGCTTCATATCTTGCTTCCCACATAAGTTTAAAGGCTAACCTATATTTTTCTCCAATCACAGGGCAAAAGAAAGGGAAACTTCTCACCACCTTGCTGCTTTCACTCTGCCAACAGAGCTGGAAGATCAGACAATTCAAGGCACAACTTCCCTTTCTTGCAGCCTGAGGCAGGCTCATACTTGGGATGCAAACAGAGTTTCCTCTCTCCAGAAATTAAGCAAGATGTTTGGCACATGCAAGTGAGAGGATAAAATTACCTTTTAAGGCAACCTTAATTCTAAATTTTTGCACCCTCAAGTAGCAAGGCACTGCAGTAACGAAGCCAGCACAGAAAGCTGATCATAATTCAATGCCACTCCATCATTCAACCTCTAACACGCCGTGCAACTGACCTGCAAGCTTATGAAAATAAATGTACACTACACCAAAATACTTTCTTAAATTCCAAGCTGCTCAAGATATTAATACCTAGCTTAAAAATGCAAAGACCTTCATTCTATTAAAAAAAACCCAAACCAAACCAAAACAATTTGTGACTACAACAAGAAGTAAACTGTGGTGCACAAGCACAGACTTGAATTCCAAATAATTCTGTCAGTATCTGCATGAGCAATACTCTTAAGTATATTAAAGGTATCTCTGAAATCAGATAGAACACTTATTTCCACAGTTCTGTATACCGAGAATGCAACTTTTAATTATTAAACAACTATTCTTTTGATGATGTCAAGTCATACAGGCATCATCTACTCTCTCTTTCGAAAGTGTATTGAATTGTACGTTTTTCTTTCATAATTCATCTCAATGCTGACGTAATACAGTTTTAGTAACATTTACAGTGTGTTCTGTGATCACACTTGCACCTCAAAGCACTAAATAAATAAATTTTTGGAGTACAGAGCAACCCAAAGCAAATTTAGAGCTAGTGATATGGTTCTACTACTCAGTTTATAGAAACCCAAAGTTCAAACCGCAGGCTCAAAACCATCTATTCCAGGATTATGACTTTTGAAGGAAGGAAAAGTCGGGAAGGGAGGAAATTTACAAAAGACATCATAGGAATGCAGAGACATTGATAATATCTGTGTTCTATTTACGAAGTCCAGTTTTAATCCAGAATCCCTATAGCTTACAGTATTTAGGGTACATAATTTTATTCCTATAAAAACGCATTTACAGGAACAATTTTAAGTCACATGAATAATCACTGCCTGAGAATTCCCAGAGTAATCTTCTGGAATTAAGAGTTTGCAGAATCAGACCTTCATTAAGTATTTAATAAACATGATGCAAATTAATCATTAAAGAAAAAAAAACAAAACAACCTAAACCCATGGCATTGCAGTGGTAAAGTACTGTACTGCTCTATGAAATCTGGGGAAAAGCTAGTGCTCTTATGAAGTCATTCACTCCAAGGGAGTGGCTGAAGTGGAAAAGGCTGTATGAATGCCATAGACCTAGAAACTAAAGCAGTTAGCCATCCATCCAAAAGATATCCAAATAATAACAAATTGCGGGTTAAATTCCAGTGTGTTTTTAAAGTTCACTTCTTTGCTCCCTTTTCTGAAACAGTTGCACAACACCACTCCCACCCCCACCTCATCTCCACTAAACTAAATTTACAATGTATTTTTTAAGAACAGCAAGATTTAGGAAAACAAAACAAAACAAGACAAAAACCAGCTGTTGTGAAACTTAACAAGGATTCCTAAAACCCATCATTTCTGATCAGAAAGCACTGCAGCCTTCCTCTTCTGTCCTGTAGAAATTTACATGGAAGAAAGTCATCTGAGTCTTCTTGTCCATCCCCATTCTGGGAACATTTGTCCCCTGGTTTACACACATAGCAGTAGAAATTAATACACCTTTTCTTGCCTACATGTTGCATGAAGGCTACATGATGCTCCTTGTAGCTCTTACACCACCTGATGCACAAAAGGCAGGCCTGGCCTCCCATCAAAAGCAGCATTCCAAATCAATTTTTCTTTCTGTTAAGCTATTCTGCTTTATTTTGTTGTTGATTAATCTGCAAAAGAGTCCTGACCAAGACAGAAAACAATACTACTTGCCAGAAGCAAGCATGACCCCAAGAGACAGAGCCTTGGAAGGCACGAGAAGAGTCAAAGCAATAGAAGTTTAGACCGGTGGGAAGGCCCAGACCACTGCTGCACTGTGTCTCTCTTGGATCCATTAGTCAGCATTTTGGACTGAAAATTTCATAGAATCATAGAATAGTTAGGGTTGGAAAGAACCTTAAGATCATCCAGTTCCAACCCCCCTGCCATAAGCAGGG
>JBCJKH010071445.1:0-17556 GCA_039877255.1 Loriculus beryllinus
ACTCCAGGTGAGGTCTCACGAGAGCAGAGTAGAGGGGCAGGATCACCTCCTTTGACCTGCTGGTCACGCTCCTTTTGCAGCCCAGGATATGGCTGGCTTTCTGGGCTGCAAAATGTCGCTACTGTTAAAACATTATTTAAGTTACTGTATGCAGATTATTACCTGAGTTATAATAGCCAAATACAAATACTTACAAATGCCTCTCATCTGTAAGGAGAGGCAGATAACATTTTTAAGAAGCATTAACTGTTTTCCTTCAAGAAAAAAGCCAAATACATTTCATACCAGTGAAATGGTATCTCTTCTGATGATGTTACCTCAGAAAACAAGTGGCTTTAGAAGGACAAAATATTTAAACCTCCAAACTACAGAGCAAGGAAATCCCCAAGGCATTCAATGAAACTAAAAGTCTGGGGCAAATCAAAGCACAGGTCAACCTAAAAGGTTGCTGTCAGTTAGAGCAACAGAAGTTTGTACCACACCTGGAGAAAGGCATGAATACAGAACTCCTGCTGCTGACCACACAAAGTTAGTTCAGTTCATCTAGCTTAATATCCTGTCTCTCAAAAGGGCCAATGTCAAATGTTTCAAAAGTACAAAGAGTCTTTTGCATAATAATCCCCTACTATTTTAAACATTATTTAAAATATTTAGCAACTACTTCTGCCTAGAATCATAGTTGATGTGTTGTTCAATATAGTAGGTTTTTATCCGTAGTATTTTTAACCCTTGTTTGTTTCAACTTCCTTTTTTTTTTAATTTTTGTGGAATTTTAAGTAGGCAGTATGGGATTAGAAACCTCAACATCCTTTTCATCTTTTCCTCCAAACAAAAACATGTGTCATGCTTAAAAGATATGCATCTAAGCTGTTCTTAAAAACTCTTCAATTGGCAAGATTTCATATATTACTTCATCATTCATTCTCATACACAGGTATCTATTATTTTCCTTCTCTCTGACCTTCAGCTCTCCTGATGTATTTTAAATCCACTGCTTCCTGGTTAACCTCAGTGAACATGGTGAATTTTTTTCCCCAAGGAAACTCTCCTTCACCTATTTGAAGGCTAAGATGTCTCCCCAAGCCGTCTCCTGTATCTAGACTCAGCAACTCATTTAGTTTCACGTTTTAGATCATATTCTATAAACCAATAATAATTTGGACTTTCTCCTACCATTTCAAAAAAAATTTTCTTTTCTTCTTATGCACTAAAAACTGTTCAAGAATAGGACCCTAACCATTTCTACATCTATGTTTTGGTTTGGGTTTTTTTTTTTTTTCAGTTTCCTTCATGTTGTTTTAAATTTGCCTTTTCTTTGATTAATTTTTCCAGATCTTTGTTTTGGAAATAGACACTTCTTTCATGGAAGGAATTTTATTCCGCCCGTTTTCCTTTGATCTTTTGACAAATGGACCATTTTCTTTTTCCTGCAATAAGCTTGGAGAAGTACAGTGACCAAAACCAGGCAAAAAGATCCATTTAGTATCAATTATTTTATGCTTTTTTTAGAAAACAATACATTATTAATCTTCTCAAATTTAATTTTGCTTTGGGGGACTTCATGAAAAACAGTCAATATTTTTTTTTGCACCAAACAATCCACCAGTATGTTGAGCGCTGCAAGGAATGGATGACTGGATTGGCATTGGTTAACCATGCTATAGTTACAGATTCTTTCCTTTTAGGCATTCATGAATATCAAAAAGTTTTACTCTCACCAGTTTGTAATCTCAGCTTTCTGAATGATAGAATTTTTTATTTACCTATGGCAAAAACCTAACAACAATATGATTCTATGATTCTATGATTCTATTGTAAGACAGCTAGGAAATTGGAAGAGCAATTGGTACTTCCCCCTCCCTCCAGCCTTTTCCCCATTCCCACAATGAGTCTCAGCTGGGCTTTCAGAATACCTTGGTAACAGACTTCTTTATTTACTTCTCAGTCAAATCTCATCTGTGGTACTGTCTATAAATTAACCTAACAAGTTAACAGTTAACAAGAGTACACATCGCAAAGCAGAGAAATCTCTCCCTCCCTGGTATGAGAAAGAAATCAAGGTTAGCAAAAAAATCTAGCATAGAAATGTGCAATTTTCTGCAATAGAATTCAATCTAGCACTTTTCTAAAGAACATTAAGCATACTTAGCAAATAATTAAAACATCTTTTGACTCTCCCAATTCAATAATGGGACACCTAAATTGATGCCAACATATAAGGAATATGAGATTTGACCAAGATTATTCTCCATACACATCTGTCACAGTTTTGAAACAACAACAAAGTCAGCTGGAGACTCCTTAAATATGCAGATATCATCTCCATGACATTGTAGGTGAACATGACTAAGAAGGCATTTACAGCTCCCAAAATAAGGGACACTGGTAAACTTTTATTTATATTGATATATAAAATGCATTTAATTTTTTCTACAGATCTGCTTTACATTTATCAGTTAACTCAAGTTTATTGGTATAAGGCTATATGTGTTCTCATTTCTAGAATATTTTTACGTTTTTGCATTATATCTGTATCTGAAATTTTTCCCAAAATATTATTTTAAAGCAAACACTATAGATCTCAGTGGAACCCTCCAAGGTATCCCTTATTGATAAAATCACTCTCTACTTGGAATCTAACATAAAAGAAAAACCTGAAAACAGTTACAGAAATAGAGCTTTGAATCCTGGGATGCAAAATTTTATGTTGCATATTCAATCTGATCTAAATATGATGTTACCCTGTTTTGAGGAGGAAGTTGATCAGATGACTTTCAGAGGTTCCCTTCAAACTAAATAATTCTATGGTTTCTACAATTTTCTTTTTTTCTGTTTAATACCTTACCTTTGAAAACTATGCAACTATATTCTGATATTTCTCAAAATCTGTTAGCTAGGTAGGCAGTTGATGAAGCAAAGAACCTATACTTTTTCTTTTATCCCTGTACATTAGAATGAGCTAGCCAAATTTTCATAGAATCATAGAATGATTTGGATTGGAAGGGACCTCATAGCTCATCTACCTGTTCTTATAAAAAAGTCCCTCACCATCTTTCTTGATCTTTTCATCACTTTAGGTACTAAAAGGCTGCTGTAAAGGCTCCCTGGAGCCCTCTCTTCTCCAGGTTGAAGAAGCCCAACCCTCTCAGCCTGTCGTCATAGCCATTTCAGCTTCTGATCATTTTGTGACCCTTCTCTGGATTCACTCTCACAAGTCCATGTCCTTCTCATGTTGAGGGGCCCACAGCTAAGCGCAGTACTCCAAGTGGGATCTCACGAGGGTAAAGTACAGAAGCAGGATCACCTCCATGGACCTGCTGGTCACGCTCCTTTTGATGCAGCCCAGGATACAGTTGGCTTTCTGGGCTGCAAGTGCATACTGAAGCCAGCTCATGTCCAGTTTCAAATCTACCAGCACCCCCAAGTCTTTCTCCTCAGGACTGCTCTGAATCCATTCTCCACCCAACCTGTAGTTGTGCTTGGGATTGCCCTGACCCAAGCAAGTCGACCAGGTCCTTGCAGTTGGCCTTGTTGAACTTTAAGAGGTTTGCACCTGTAAAGGTCCCTCTGGATATCATCCCTTCCCTACAGTTTGTTGACCACACCACACAGCTTGATGTCATCGGCAAACTTGCTGAGAGTGCACTCAATCCCACCATCCATGTTGCCTACAGAGATGCAGAATAGTGCCAGTCCTAATACCTATCCCTGATGATCACCCCATTCACCATTGGTCTCCACGTGGATATTGAGCCATTGACCATAAGTCTTTGAGTATGACCATCCAGACAATTCCTTATACACTGAGTAGTCCACCTGTCAAATCCATGCCTCTCCAGTCTAGAGACAAACATGCTGTGCAGGACAGTGCCTTGCAGAAGTTCAGGTAGATGATATCAGTGGCTCTCCCCTTATCCACCAATGCCATACCCCATCGTAGGAGTTCACCAAATTTGTCAGGCACAATTTGCCCTTAGTGAAGCCACGTTGGCTGTCACCAATAATCACTAATTCATCTTAGCATAGTTTCCAGGCGGATCTGCTCTGTCATCTTGCTGGGCTCTGAGGTGAGACTCACTGGCCTGTAGCCCCCATGTCTTCACTTTCCCTCTATTTAAAAATGGGGTTTACTTCTCCTCTTTTCCAGTCAGTGGGAACTTCACCAGACTGCCACAGCTTCTCAAATATGACGGATAATGGCTTAGCAAATTTATCCACCAGTTTCTACAAGACCTGTGGATGCATATCATCAGGTCCCATGGACTTGTGTACCTTCAGGTTCCTGAGATGATCTCAAACCTGACCTCCTACAGTGGGTGGTTGTTCATTCTCCAAGTGCCTGCATTTGACTTCTGTGACTTGGGCGGTGTGGCTGGAGCACTTGCCAGTGAAAACCAAACACAGAAAAGCCACTGACTACTTTGATCTTTTCCACGTCCCAGGTCTCTTGTTTCCTTACAGAAGGGGCCCACATTTTTCCTTGTCTTTGTTTTATCCCCAGTGTATCTACAGAAGTTTTTCTTGTTGCCCTTAATGTCCCTAACCAGATTTATTTCTATTTATTATACTGCTTTCTTAAAAAGAAAGAAAAAAAATCGAACAAGCAAGCCTGAAACAGCTTACACAAACCACTCTGTACCTTTGCATATATAAAATATCCTAACTTTCCTGTTAGGTCCCTATGCAAGAATTAAACAATATCTGGGTAAATTTCCCTGTGACTTACTCATAACTTACATTGAGAATCACATCGCTAGATAAAGTAGCTGTCCTGGGTTCTGCAGTGGCAGTCACTTTTCTCCTTCTTAGTAGCTGGTGCAGTGCTGTGGTTTTGAATTCAGCCTGGGAACAGCGCCGATAACACCAATATATTTAGTTGTTGCTAAGTCATGTTTAGTCTGACCAAGGACTTTCTGCGTCTCATGCTCTGCCAGGGAGGAGAAGAAGCTGGGAGGAAGCAGAGACAGGACACCTGACCCAGACTGGCCAAAGGGGTATTCCATACCACAGCATGTCATGCCCAGTATACAAACTGGGGGCAGTTACTCGAAAAGGCTAGATCACTGCTCAGGTTAGGCTGGTTATCAGTTGGCAGGTGGTGAGCGGTTGTATTCTCTTCCCTTGTTATTTCCCTTATCATTATTTTTTTTGGTGGTAGCAGCAGTGATTTGTGTTATACCTTAGTTACTGGACTCTTCTTATCTCAACCTGTGGGAGTTACATTCTTTGGATTGTCCTCCCCATCCCTCCAGGAGAAGGGGGAGGAAGAATTTGGGAAGTGAGTGAGCGACTGCGTGGTTCTGAGTTACCAGCTGTGCTTAAACCATGATAGTAATGTTATCTATTTGTCAACAATGTCACATGGTAGGAAACCCTAGGACATGTACTGCAAATTGCAATGAACTTTTCTTTCAAGATAGTAGATGTTAATTGATCAATATCATCAAGGTAGGCTCATTAAAAGATACAGAAATACAGTACAAGGAGGCTTTAGTAGCCAGTTGCTCGAAGAGCTCTGCCTGCTGATCAGGTTTATTAGGTCTCCTAATCTGCAACAACTCCTACTACCAAAATGACAAGATTTACAGAACATAGTCTCTTTGGAACATAAACCTGAAAAGTACAACATGTTAATTGATGAGGATGGTAGAAAAGTTAATCTGTCAAGCAGAAAGCCTAAATTAGTCTGTAATTCACAATGATGCGGTACTCCTCTAATTTAGAAAGGTAAGCACGCATTAAAATTTCAAGTTTTGTTAATGGTATTTGGATAGGGCTTTGCATAGTTGAAGTGATATACGAATACAAGGAACTATTACATGCTGATGTTCCAAATTAAATTAGTTGATTCTATGTTTAAATACCCTTTATAGTGGTGAAACTCTAATCAAACACAGAAATGGACAGTACTTTATACAAAGCTCATAGCAACCTTCTGGACATGTTGTCCAACTGTGAGGTAGGGGGGTTGAACAACTGGCTGAAAGGCAGAACTTAAAGGGTTGTAGTGAATGGGGCTACATCTGGCTGGTGACTGGTCACTAGCAGTGTTCCTCATGGTTCAGTTCCAGGTCCAGTTCGGTTCACTGTATTTATCAATCGTCTGGATGCAAGAGTTGAATGCAGCAAGTCTGCTGATGATACCAATCTGAGAGGTTCTGTTGACACTCTTGAGGGACAAGAGGTCTTGCAGAGGGCTCTGGATATATTGCACTATTGGGCAATGATTAATGAGATAAAATTTAACAAGCTCAAATGCCATATTCTGCACTTAGGATAGAGTAATGCCAGGCACAAGTATAAATTGGGCAAGTAGTGAGTGGAGAGCAGCCCTGGAGAAAAAGATCTAGCGTGCTGGTCAACAACAGGCTTGATATAATTCAGCTGTGTTCCCTGGCAGCCAAGAAGAGAGCAAACTGCACCCTGGGGTGCATCAAACACAGTATAACCAGCAGGTCAAAAGAGGTCATTATCCCACTGTATTCAGCATTGTAGGGCCTCGACTTGAGTGCTGTCTGAAGTTCTGGAGCCCACAGTTTAAGAAGGATGTGAAGGTCCTTGAATGAGTCCAAAGGAGGGCAGCAAAACTGGTGAAAGGGCTGGAAGGAATGTCCTATGAGGAGCAGCTAAGGATTCTTGGCTTGTCTAGTTTGGAGAAAAGAAGACTGAAGAGCAACCTCATTGCTCTCTACTGTTTCCTGAGGAGAGAAAGCAGAGAGGAAGGTGCTGATCTCTTCTTCCTGGTATCCAGTAACAGGACACATAGCAATGGTTCAAAGCTGAGCCAGAGGAGGTTTACACTGGAGATTAAGAAGTGATTCTTGACAGAGAGGGTTGTCAAACACTGGAACAGGCTTCCTAGAGAGGCAGTTGATGTTCAAAGCCTGTCAGTATTTAAGAGGCTTTTGGAAAATGCCCTTAAATTATTAAGTTAATGCTTTAACTTGGTGAACCCCGAATTGATCAGGGAGTTGGACTAGATGATTATTGCAAGTCCCTTCCAAATGAAAGTCTGTTTTACTCAATATATATATATTGGAAATTACTGAACTGCTATTCCTCTCCTTGTTTTGAGTACTTCAGATACTAATCAAATCACCAATACATATGGATAATGAACTGAGTTTAATGACCTTTTAAAATATGGTTTCCTACATTTTGCTATGGAATTGCAAACCAAAACTTCTGCATTCTGAATGATAACAGAAAATTGGGAAAGACTAACGTGACAGACAATGTCAGTCAAGAATTAAATGAAGTATAGTATAGTACCTGCAAGGTGGGATCCGCTGATTTGTATGGGGGTCACATTTTGGTACTAAGATTGTACAGGCAAAAAACATAAGGTACTTGTAGCAGTTGGTCTGAACCAAGGCTGGGAAAAGAGAAGACTCCCAGCTGATAGAAGCTTCTTTCTGTGTCCTGTGTCCCAGGTAGTTTGGGTAATAAGTATAGTTGTAAGGCAAGTTCATACAGAGCTCCAGAGTAATTGATTCACATTGACCTTTCACAGAAAGAAAATAAAACAAAAAAAAACCAAAACAAAACAAAATAAAATAAAAACAAACAAACAAACAAAAAAGCACAAATGGTGTGAGATGAAATGAAATACAGAAGAAATAATTTAACAAATTTATCAGTCAGGGGACCTCTTCAAAGGCTTGAGAAACTACAAAGTTTCAAAGCTCAAGACCCCATATAAATAAAGAAAGGTGGGTTTGACCTCTGACTACCTAATAACCTATTCAGAGACTTGCATTCCCTTACCGATATGCATTAACTTCCTGAGTAACATCTTAACCTTAATATGGTACAATAAACCATTCTTTAAAAACAGATTAATTCTTTTCAAATTAAGTTTTTGATAATTTTCAAGAGTTTCTATATTGTAAAGCAATTCACCCATAATACAACTCATACTGGCAGGGCAACTGTCAAAGTTAAGAAGATCGGGATTATATGATACTTTGGGTTGGAAAGGATCTCAGGAGGTCTCTAGTCCAATGTCCCGCTCAAAGCTTTGTCAGCTCTGAGGACTGATCAGGTTTCTCAAAGCTTTGTTTAGTTGAGTCTTGAAAAATCTCTAATGACAGAAACTCCACAATTTCTCTGTATAGAAAGCAGAAGGCAGGTTTTTTATTTTTTGCATCCCAAGATCTGGAGGAAGAATGAAATCAATTATGTTATGTATTTCACAAACACTGAGTAAGAGACAGTCTACATGCTAATAATTAAATTTTTAATTGATAAATTGATTGGCATAATTGATAATGAAGAGAATGGTAAGCAAGAACAAACTAAACGCAACAGCTACTAGTCCATATGATCACACTGACCATAGCTATATAGAGAAGTCATTCAGCTTTTAGGGAGTTCATTACAACACATATTAAACTGACCAAGTATTTTAGATTTAAAATATCATATAGCTCTTGTATTTCTTTTAAAGCTAGTAGTGAGAAATAGTTACTTTTTAATTTTCCACCACAACAGAAAAGTTTTGATGAAAAAGTGTACTAAGAAAGTATGACAAAAAAGTAATTTGTTACCAAAACACTGCAAATATATTTCCCTCTTCTGAAAGAAAACATATCTTAACATGATTAATATTGTCTACCAGCCAGTTGTGGCAACTGTGTGATTCTATAGCTGCACCTTTGGGAAGAGGAAGACCCAACAGTTAATCAGCTGATCAGCTGAACTGTCATTCGTGGACTGGCGTTCCCTGTTATAATCTCTTTTAGTATTTACCTGTAATCTGAAGATTATTAAATTCATTTTATATACAACTTTTCCTCTCTGCTAAATCCTTGCATACTGCACATACTTCTGTCATCTCAAACCACTTAGTCCCATCTTTCGGGTATATGAGGTTCAAAGACTACAAAAATCCTCATCACACTACTGTGATTTCCTGTTCCTTTTGAACTCTTTCTTGTTCTCCCACACTTCAGTTGCCCAGATCAGTTTGGTTTTGTCTTTTGATTTTTCCCCAGTAAGCATTTTTTCTTGATGTGTACAGAATATCACATGCTCATCAGTATTCCATGGTGAAACCCAAGTAAATGGACCCAAAAGCACATGCAACATTTCAAGCGTTTGTATAACATAACATTTGAAACTAAATGGCAGAAATGCTCACGTTTCGTTCTCATTTGTTATGACTCATATGTATAGGCACTTAGGTGAATTCTAGGAGAAAATCTAGTCCACTGAAATGCCTTTGCAGGATACAAGTTTTCACTTTACATGTTTTCAATACGATTACAATTCCTTTTTTCACTGCATTTAGAAAGCTCCTATTGCATTATATGCAAAGATGTCATTGTAGGTTTGAAAATAGTAACTTTTTACTCTTACATCCAATTCCCTACAATCCACAAGCAGAGTAACAAACAGAATACACATTCCAGGGGAACACCTGACTGAATTCAAGTAACCCAAATGTTAATCTTTCCTTCTGATATCTGTCCTACAGTTTATCTTGCTGCTCCCATATTTATAGTACATATAAGTACAAACTAGTGAGGAGAAAACAAGGAATAAAATTCATTGTATCTTATCCTAAAAAAAAAAACCAAATGTAAAAAAACCCAAAAAACAAACCTCACACTAAAAAAAAAAAAAGAAAGAAAAATAACCAATCCAAAAACAAAACCCAAAAAACCCCAAACAAACCCCCACACACAAAAAACCCAAACCAAACCAAACCAAAATAAAACCCTACAACCAAAAAACAAACTCATAAACCATCAGATTATGCCTGGGTTTAATACCTTCACTTATTAACTTGCTCTACCTACTATACAGAAGTTAGTTCCAAACGTAGTAACAGAAGTGAACAGGGTATTTCACAGAATTGTAGCAGGATTGAAGCTGGAAGAGACCTCTGGAGATCCTCTGGTCCAACTCCCCTGCTTAGGCACAGCCACCTAGAGCAGGTTGTGCAGAACCATGCCCAGACAGCTTCTGACTGTCTAGGGAGTCTCTACAACCTCTTCCAGACAACCTGTGTTCAATCACCCTGTCAGTAAAACAAGTGTTTCATTATATTCAGTCATCCTTATGCTCCCATGTTTCAGCTTGTGCCCATTGCCTTCAGTTCTGTCACAGAGCACCAAAAAAACAAAATAGCCTGCCTCTGTTGTCTTTACACTCTCCATTCAGATATTTTTTCTGTTACACTAAATATATTATTACTGCTTTATAATGCCAGCCTAAACTGATCAGACATTATCACTCATGCAGAATATCCACTTTAACCAATATTGTGAAATGTGGCCTATACTTTGGAATTTTCCAACTAAAGTGTTATTTGGGGTGAGAAAATACTTATTTGTCAACACTGATGTTTTTCATGGGAATTCTCATGTCTCACCAAAGATGAAATATCTCTGGTCAAAATATGAACAGCAAAAATAACATGAAAAAAGACAACATTACTTCCAGATGTCACGCAAGAAAAACCCCTCCCAAATTCCCTTGCTGTTCCATTGTGTATAAACAATTAAACATTCACTGGACCAGAACGGGAGAGAGAAGATCTACAAATCTAATTCAGATTATGTGTTATTCCTGTTGAGAACTATGGAGTGTTGTCCATAATATGCCAAGGAAGTATCTTCACTAAAAAGCTCTTGGGCTTCTTACGACATGGAATAGCAACATTGTTTTAGAACTCAAATACCACACATCAAAGAAAGTTTCTCACTGTCTTGTAACACAGTGCCAGGCACTCAAATGTTTTCCAAAATTACTTTCCAGTACATAAAATGGGATACAAAAATTTGCATATTTCAAAAAAGATTTTGGGCAAACTGTTCCGTACCACAGTCGTCCTCATACTGATTTATCCACGAGAAAGATGAGTCCAAGAAACTTTCAGCTTTCAGCTCTCTCAGTACATTTTCAGCTCTCTCTTTTTGTGAGAGCAACTGAATTGAGTCACCCTGCTTGAAGGACTGTTGCCTTTTAGAGGGCTGTAGCTACTCGTTATGAAAGGTAATCTGCTTAAGAGAGAACTGCTCTGAGTAGATAAGAACAAGAGGCTGCTGTGGGTATTTATACATTTTTGTACTTGTTGGGTAAAGCTGCTGCTGGTGCCTTTTGCCACCCAGAAGACCTGTCTTACGGACAACTGGTGACTACACAGCCATCAGCTGTGAATGCAATGCTGTTTCTGTCATAATATATCAGATACATTTTACATGGTCTTTACTAAGCAGTTTAAGCTCTAAGTATTTTAAAATAAATACGATTACAAAATATTGTCTTTTTTTGACCTGAGTAAATGTAAAGTTACTACCATTTTAAATATATAAACCTGGGTTTAGTGTAATGCCTGTTAAGTTTTGGAAGCACTATGAGTAAAACTTTGAAACAATAAATACAAGTATGGAAGCCCAATTCCTGAGCAAACCACAGCTTTGTGGCAATGTCAGTAATGCTCAAATAAAAAAGCTGATCTTCACATGGAGAAACTGAGAAGCAACACCTGTTCTTAAAGGCTCAGGATGCTAAAGCTGATGCTTCTCCTGCAGACAGAGATCTCAGACTAAATATCCTTCACTCCCATGAGCATTCAGCCCAGAGAGGATCAGTCTTATCACACCCATTTAAATTTGTGACTAGCTAAAGTGGAGTTATTCAAGTCAGCAATTATATCTCAATCAATACTTGTGTATTCTGACCTTAAAAGATCAGAAAAATATGACCTTCAAGTCTCACCAAAGATAAGGAAAGATTACTTGAAGAGCTGTTTTCTGCGGAGATGCCAGACACCTACAGTTTCAAGGGGTTTCAGCAGAAACTGCAGATGTGGTCAACAACCAAAGTAATTGATGTGTTGTGACATCTCATGCTTCATTTCTAATTTTTTTAGTGTATGTATCCCATGTATATTGCTTCCTTCTCACCAGGAGAGGGATTACCTCTCACAGGAGATAATACTGCAACACACAGATGAGAAAATGACTGTGCTAATTCAATGAAGATACCTGAGATTTCAACAACAACAAAAACATGATTTTAAAAATCAAGATTTTAATACAAGTTTTTAAAAAATAAAATGTATTTTTGTTAGCTTTGTGCTATTTGGATGCTTTCCTTCCCATTTTGCAACCCTTTCTAAATATTTCTTGGGATTTCATATTTCCCAGTTTGGTTCACAACAGGCAAGTAAAAAACCCCAACCACTCCAATCACCTTAGAAGGCTACTTCTCACCTGAATAGTTTGATTATGGATAAAAGGCCAGATTTACACAGGTGATGTACATGACAGGCATCTGCTGCAGACCACCTTTAACAAAAAGAGGAGGTAGTGAACTCTCTTGAGAGCTAAGGATGCCTCCTGATTGCAGGCCTGGTACTTATGAGAATTTTATTCATGTTGATATGTGCTTGAAGGACAAGTCTGATAAGTTGGTCTTAATGCAGAGCCTCCTTAGAGCACAGAAGTCCATTCCAATGCAAAGCAAGTCAAGATGATTCTATGATTCCATGAGAAAGTGTGCCATAAGACCACCTTGGCTGAATGTGATTCTCCTGACCAAGCTCAAACAGAAAAAAATACACAGAAGACATAAGAGGGGATGCAGCACTGAAGTGGAACATAGAGAAATTTCCCAAGCAAGAACGGAGTTAGAAAAGCCAAGCTCAGCTAGAGCTGAAACTACTGGACAACGTAAAGCGCAAGAAGGAATGCTCTTGTAAGTATACTGGCAGTAGAAGGAAACAAAAAAAAATGTGGGTCTGCTGCTCATTGTGGCAGTGGAGCTAGTTACAAGATACACAGAAAAGGAGAAGGTACTCTGTGTCTTTTTAGCCTCAGTTTCCAGTGAGGAATATCACTGGAAGGCTGCTTTATATCATATATCATACAATATGTATTGGTCAGAAGAGTAAGTAGTTTTGCCAGTTTGATTATCAAAGGGCTAAAAGTTCTCCAGACTACTAAACAGAACATCGTTTTCTTGTATATTGAAATGAAACCAGTAGCTTCTGCTTTACACTTACGCTGTGTTGCTACTTCATGTAAACACTGAATGTCAGTAGATGTTAAGAAGCACAACTGTAAATAGCCTTTAAGAACGTATCAAAAATTCACAGAAGGGAAAATATCTCAATGTCAAATGTTATGAGGATCTCTAAGTACATCAATAATAAAAAGTTATGATGGAACTTCTGTTTCAACTTTGTCCTTTTCAATACTTAATCATTACACATGTACATTAGATAGTAAATTAAAGTATTATTTACCGTGTCCTACCCTGCATCCTCATTATACTCTAAACCACCCTAAAACAGTGACAGTGCGAAGCATGTGACCTACTTACTGCAGTTTGTCTGGCTGTTTCTCATCTCACAGAGAGAAGTTCCGCAGGGATCAGGACAGGATGTACATCTCTGGTCTCCCTCCTGACAGAGGGTTTGACCTGAGGAAAATAGAAATTTACTATTCTCATTATTTACCAGACTAATAAAAATCACTGGAGTGTAGCAATGAGAAAGTGCAGAGTTTACATTACAATTAAGTGGTTTGCTTTACATAATTACGCACCCTACAGCATTTAAAGTGCAGCAAGAAAATGTTGTAAGAAAGGAAAGCGTGCAGGAATGTCCAGATGTTGCTTTTCTTTACCCATATACTTAAAATAAGAATTTATATTCCAGTTTCCGATTGAGAGGTATGGATCTCTGAAAGCCATTTATCACAATTCTTCAGCAAAGTACGAAAAGTCATATAAATCAGATTTTGGAGGGAACAATAGGTTCCAGTTGAAAGAGAATATTTTCTGGGAATCATTCCTCAGGGCCATTCAGTTGATCTGCTTCTCATTTTATGATTGTTTTGGTGGACAATAAAAATCTTCCTGAAGAAAGGTCATCAAAGCTGAAGTGCCATTGTTGTTCTTTGGCTGATTAAAACACAAACAACAACAAGAAACCCCAAAAGGCTATGGTCCTAAAAATGGAATTCAAAGCAACTAAAATCAGCATTTAATTGAAACATTTCTGAACATATTACCTGGGTAGTTAGTTTCGCTGATAAATCCCTGGACTTCTCTGTGTCACAGTGGTGATAGCTCCTTTCCAAACCATTAAATTCTCTCTTCAATGCGACTTTTGCAAAAGCATTCATTTAGTTTACTATTTGGTACACACAGAGACTGAACAGTTTGGATTTCATCATCTCATCCTCTTTAAAATGGGTTATTGCAACTACTACTTAGTGTTAGTATTGCATAATTAAATTCAAAAGAGTATGTCATTAATAATTCTCACATTGAAGGAAAGGCTGCTATCTGAACCTACCTTACCATAAACAAGAGAATTACATGTGAAAAATATCCTCAAATACTGTGAAACCTTCACAACATTACAACATTTCTTTCCGAGTGTCACAATGTACCACAGGACACAAGTTTCTGGGGAAACACGTTCTGGGGCTCAAGAAACTGCAAAAACATCCTTAGAAAAACATCCTTTCTCTGATTCCCAAGTACTGAAGAAAAATAATTTTCACGAGAAAATTCCTTCTCAAATGGCACCAATTCCTGTGATAGTAGTTTCTAATTGCTGCAGACAATGTGAATATATCTGAATTTATTTTAAGTAACAGCTCATCATGTCAGATAACCAAAACCTAAACTAAGTATCACCTCCATTTCCTTAACTTTTTATATTTTTAAGGACTAATAAAGCTCTGCTTACAAATTCCTGTGTGAAAGCAGACACCAGAAAACATTAGCAAGTGTTATTTGAAAGGGAATGAATGTAAATATCAGACAGTTTAGGCTAAAGACACTTCAGAACAAAGCAGTCACTGCTAGGTTCAGTAAGAACAGTAAAATGGGGGATACCCTTACTTTCACTGCAGTTTTCTTCATCACTTCCATCTTTACAGTCATTATCTCCATCACACTGGAATGCACTAGGAATGCACTGCCCATTTCTGCACTCCACCAGACCCTGACTGTGACACGCTAGAGAGAAAAAAATGATGATACACTGGTTAACTTAGATTAATGCAGGTCTTAATTATTTTTGAACATTATCTTGAAGTTATTTCTGGAGGAGCTAATAACACTGCTTAGCACTCAAAATCACTAGAAGACATTTTTCATTGTATGTAGTCTATGCCTGCAATAGCTTACAGCTACAACAAACCAATAAAAGTGTTTTTACTCAACCAAAAATTGTCATCTTTTCTTTGCCCACTTACTTACATTCTTTAATTCAGAATAAATTCTTAGGTTTCAGGGAAAATTCTAGGATAGTGGTTGCAAGGTCAAGTACTGAATGGCAGCAAGAATCAAACCAGTATAAGCATATCTATTATGACAATTTTAATCACATTAAAACATATGCTAGTTCCCCAAGGATTGATTTTGCAGTCTTGGCAACATACTAGGGTAGTTGTTTTGCAGCTATATACCACTCTCACTGGAGAAGAGAGAAGTCCAGACTCTGACAAGCTTTGACAGGCTGCATACAGACACATGAGAAAGCTGTCACAAACTCAGAATGCCTACAGTTTAAAGAGATTATATTCATTCATTCATTATTCTTTAAGGGGAACATCACAGTTAACAAAAAGGTAATTCCGTAATTAAGCTGAAACACAAGCCAATGCTGGGAGTTCTCAACAATGGCAATAAATATTTAATTTGCTACAGTCAACTTCCAGTATGGACATTTATCAAATGAAAACTTTGCAAGTCAAATAAACTTGTAGTTATGCCTTACAAGTGGGAGTAAATATATTACTTATCTTACATTAGTTTCATTTTTTAAGAAATAAAAAACTGATTTAGAAATTAAAGGAACTTACAGCAATTGATTTCATCTGATTTGTCTATACAATCATGGTCACCATCACATACCCAATCAGCAGTTATACATCTCCCATCTCCACACTGATGATGTGTCACTGGATTACAATCTAATTAAAATTCAAATGTGATGACAAAAAAAAAAAAAAAAAGGATGACAAGTTACAATTCGTGTATTTTGTGATTTTGACCAATTGTCCTATGCCTGTAAACTAATCATTTTACCAATGAGCCATTTTGAAGTTGTAAAATACAATAAGAGATTTTTCTGTTCCTGGAGTTTTTTTGGCAGATTCTAATTATATATGTTCCGAATTCCTTTGCCTATATAGATAGTGATGCACTTACTCCTCTCAGGTTCACAGTTGTTTCAATTTGCAAATAAACACATTTCTACCATTTGTTGAGCATATTAAAAGATCTTCTGTATTCTCATAATGAAATGCCTTTCAGTTAGCCAACATTTCCAGTTGCCATCAGGGAATATCATTCCCTACATTCATCTTTTTACTATGAAGTAAAAATAAAAATGTTTCATTTTTTTGGCACTTGATCAGAAACGTTTTTTGCATACACTCAGATTTTTTCATAAGAACGATCTACAAGGAAACTATTCCAATCTTCATCTCTACTTTTCCTACCCCAATTCTACAAATAAAGAAAAGCGTTCTTTTGAGCAGTCTGATTTTACACCAAAATAAATAGGGAGTGTAGACAGTCTGATATGAGATCCACTTATAACCTCTACGAAAAGTTAGATCTTAAATTTTCTATATAAAAAACCCCCACCCTATCTCAAGATAACAATGGTAGGAATTAGATAAACATTCAGAAAAGTCTTGAATCAAAGATGGTTTATGAAAAACAAGCAAACAAACAAAAACCAGCCGACCAAACAAACAAAAAAGAACAACCAGAACTGACAAAAAGTAGTGAAAGATCTTGGAGTCTTAGAGTATGTTTAATTTGGAGAAGAAACATAAAAAAAACTATCAGAAAAAATATGCACTGATTTTTAGTTTTGAAATTTCCTGTGATTTTCCTCAGAAAGGCAAAAGAAAAAAGTGAGATATAATACTTAAATTTTAAACACCCATTTTAGAGCACTTAATTTGTCTTAGGTGTAGCACCAGGAGCAAAAGTTAAAAAAAGCTAAGGCTTTTAAAGTTTTGTAATATTTACATGTGCTAATTACTCTTTTTTATGGCAAAACTTCATCTGTTCCCTATGAAATTCAAGTGTAGGTAGAAAGACAAATATAAGAAGGCAAAACATACAAAGCTGACTGAAAGAAGAATTTGAAAGAAACATAATTTGATCATCAAAATATGCAAGTTCACTTTGAAGTTTATGTAAAAAACAGTTCAGCTACAAAACAATTGCCACAACCAATGTGTAAGCTCTTACGGTTTCCTTTAATCTCCTTTAAATTCAGCCATGTTAGCAAGAAAGCAAACATAACATCTTGAATTAGTTTAAAACAAATTATGAATCACAGTATTTCTTCAAAATACCACTACCTTCAAAATTTTGATTGACCCACAACTCTCCTTTAAAACTTTACAAATGGCGCATAAAATTTGTGAGCTGTTTTTACTTCGCCCAAAGAGAATAACAGCAGGGTGTACTATTCTCTCGATAGTTTAAGGAAAAAACTGCTGATTTAAGCAATACTGGTACTTTAAAGACTTCAGAAAAGCATAAAACTTTCACTTACCACAG
>JBCJKH010071464.1:0-19335 GCA_039877255.1 Loriculus beryllinus
GTTGTTGCATGGATTTGAGGTCCATGCTTTTGGAGATGCCCAGAGCACCAGACAGACGGCTCCAATGCCTCTACGTCCTCTTTATAGAGGGATATCTAGGATAGCAGAAAGCCCCAGCTCCCAACACAGACAGGCACCAGGAAGTCATGGATTTTCCAAAGTGGGTGATCTCTCATCCTGCTCTAATTCAGTAGTAACACACACATCACTGCCTAAATCTCAAGGAAAGATGGTAAGGAATGAATAAAATAGGAAACCACATCCTGAGGTCTGTACGGATTGAAGACTTGCTGAAAGACTCAATTGGGCTGTTGGGCCCACTTCAGAAAGGATGTGTAAGCACATGATTAACTTTAAACGTGTGCTGAAATCCCACTGATGTCTTTAAGGCCTTAAAGATTCCCTAACATTGAGATATTTCCTTTGAAATCGGTATGATTGCTTATGTCTTCCTACATCAAGGTTCAGATGCTTTCTTGATTCCAAGTCTTAAAGCTGCAAAATCAAAGGAGGCCATTTGTGCTTTCCTACTAGAAGCCATACATTTAAGGGAGAATATTTGCTATATAGGAAAACCAAACTTAAGTAGACTCTAAAGTGCCTGTGATTTGCGTCCCTTATGCATTATCTGGTTTTGCAGACTTCCAGGATCTCATGATGTTGCTTAAAACAGTCTTGTCCTCAGGCTGCATGTCTAATAAGAGTGATTTTATATTTTGCCCCACTTTTCCATATATATGCAACCTGCAATAGTAGAAAATCTAACTTTCGATATGGTAATTGCCTTATTTAACATTTGAATAGGGGAAGCATTTTGTTCCATTTAGAATATTTCCCATCTTTCCGCTGCCAACCACAGGGTGTTATCATTGATCTCTTTAAACAGTCCAGGAAGCACGTATCTGAAGAGCCTAAAAAATAAACCAATTTAAAAATAAATATATAAAAAAGTAAATTTACCTAAAAAATAAATATCTGCCTTAAACCCGTGCTCTTCATAGAGACTCTCACAAACTGATGGCTTCTAGCCTATGAAACAAAGGGGAAAAATACATTGCAGCAGGTTTGCAGAGGTTTATTTTCTGAACATGAAGCAGGTACATTATTATAGCAGCTGTTCTTGAAGGAGCACAGACAACTAAAATGATACTCTAAGCAAATATTTTTCTTAACTTGTTTTAACAGTAACTATGGTGGTTATTAAAACTTAACAGAAAATGTGCCAGTTTGCATGTTTACTTTAGTTGGTTTTGACTGAACTTAGAAAAGAAAGGTGTAATAAACAAAATCATCCAAAGAACCTTTTCTTTGTGCTTTGTAGTCAACTTATGCATCACATTTTTAGAATTAAGAAATCTGTTTTTTGTATATTACAGAGAAAGCTTGTTTAAATAACTTCTGTGGATATTTTAGTGTGAACTTCTGCTCTTTTTGCATTGAGGGTGATGACACAAGTTGCCAAAAGAAATGGTAAATGCTCCATACTTGGCAATGTTTAAGGCCAGGTTGGACGGAACCTTGAGCAGCATGGTCTAGTGTAAGGCATCCCTGCCCATGGCTGGGGCTTGGAACTACTTGATCGTAAGGTCCTTTCCAACCCAAACCATTCTATGATTCTATTCTATTTCAAACATTTATTAATATGACTACATATGTCAGTAAAAGGAAAGTTTCCATTTTACAGACATTCACAGCACAATACAGCCTGTGTCTAACAGTGTCTCCTCTTTTCCCTTTCCCCTTTCACAGGGTGCCCTCTTACAGGAAATTGAAATGGAATTTTGTTATGTACAATGTTTTTTTCAGTAGACACATGTTAAAAGATGCAAGCAGAGATATGGCCTTTGCTATCTTATTCTTCAGATCTTGTTTGCAAGATGGAAGCAAAATGATTAGGTGATGAGTGTATCTGTAATCTTTGAAGGGAGAAAACAGAAAAAGTATTAAAACCTCTCAACAATTCTGTGGTTTGGATAAAACCAGAGTCACACACAAGCATGGCTAAAGCTGAATTCCTTTTAAATCTTTAAAGACATCCTGAGCAGCGTTTCAGACTATGGGCAGAAATGCGGCAGACCAAAGCTTCATTGGGCTCGTCTTCATAAAACTCAAGATTGAATACTATTCCCTGGGAAGCTTAAGAGACAAGGGCAAAGCAATTCAACAGCAGCACATAGATTTTTTAGAAGCCTTTTACAGCCCTGGCTATTCTGACCTCTGCAGTGGTCTTGCTGTTTCTTAGGATAGAGGAGAGAGATTTCTATCCTGTTTCAGAAAGTTGTTTATGCAACATGCTGCTTTCCTGTGTTCTGGATCACCTTGTTCAAAAAGCATTTCCTCTGCTGTGCGGAAACCATGGGGCTATGAAGGAAACAAGGTTGCCAAAATCAAGGCCAGCCACTTTCACAGGTCAGTTAAGTGGGTACCGTCAGCTTTCAGAGTGTAAATGAGTCCACAGAATTCTTCCCAGGGCACAGAAATACTTTGCTGCTGTTCTTTCTCGTAGACTTGTTCCAGTTCTGATTCCAAACAATGCCTCAAAGATGAGCTCCCTTTGCACGTGGGTAACTGGAGCCATTTGCTGTCCCCAATACTTTGTGAGCTAAGAGAAAAAAATGGTGCAGAGATTAAGTGACATTACAAGCTCTGCTGGACATCAGTGGCAGAGCATGAAATAATTCCTGCATCTCAAAGCACAGGCTGCTCAGCACCTTTCCTGCTGTGTTTGGTGATGGTCACTGCAAGAGGGATGATAGATGCTCATGGTACCAGCTCAGCTCTTCCCAAAGCATTACAGGAAGCCTTAGATTTGTCATAACCTCTCTGCCTTGCTTGACTTTTTGCCACACTTCAGGATATGCATTTAACAGTGGGTGTGAGTGTCTTGAAGGCAGGGAACATTTAGTTTTGTGTGGTTAGACTGTAAAGTAGCCTTCATACTTTGGGGTAACCCAGCTGAGGCTCTGAATGATGCCTGTGGCTATCGGTTGTCCAGATGCCATTGAAAGTCAATGAGAAGTGGGTGAAATCCTGAGAATGGGTGAGCAGCCAAATGCTTCCATATGCTCATAAGCTTTTCTTCTGTCTAGCACAGTGATCAGCCCAAAATGGCAACCAGAGAAGGCTTAAGACTGTGAATAGCAGTTGGAATAAGCATAATAAATACAAGAACAAGTGCCTTCCTTTAACTCATGTCATGCTACTCGTGTAGCGGGCTAATGACATGATTTTTAGTTCAGAAATTATGCATTAACCCTGCATGAGAGCACAGGAATTACCAGCTTTGCTTCTCTCCATTCCCTGCTCTGGTTGCATTAAAGGGAAAAAGACAAAATCAAGGTGGCCATATAAGAACTTGGCTTGTGCTTCGTCTTCTCCCTCCGTGGGATCAAGAACCAAATCAGAGCAGAACAAAGTAAACAGTTAATTTCTCTGTGTCACATTTCCTGCTTTGGCTTCCATTCAGATGATCCTAGCATTGTGCATGCGAAAGCATGAAAAATGAAAATCTAGAAATTTAAAAATAAGGAGTAAATTGTGCATTTTCCTTGTGTATAGGTTGTAGTCCTTGCTATCCTGCTTATTCAGGGAACACTCTGGAAAAACTCAGTTGAGTTTAAGATGAAGAGGGACTGCATGAGATCCTTTTTCTCCTCGCACATATGTCCCGCAGCAGGGGAGGGATGCTTCAGCGCTCCATAAACACCTTGCTTTTGTCTTACATCGCTCCTGTGAGGGGTTGCATCGTGCCTTGCAGAAGTGACACCGCTGGAATTGTGCTGTGCAAGTACAAGGGAAAACAACAACACAACCCTGAGCTTTGACTGCACATGTCTGACAGCAGCTTATTAAACTCGGAGCAGTCATCAGAAAAGTGAGAAGCAAGCATGCGGATGGGGAAAAAAAAGGGATGTTTCTCACAGCATGAAGGGAAAAACATTCTTCTTTAAGTGCAAGGAAACAAGGCAGGGGAAACAAGTCCTGTGTTGGTGGAGGTTCTTTTTTTATATAACTCAAGTTTGGGATGTCACTTGCTAATATGGTCTCTCCAATTTAAATCTCATCATCCCAAATATTTGCACATGCTAATTTTTCAGCTGAGGCCCCTTGATCTGTCATACTCCTGTGAATCATGTTTTCTGTTGGCTCATTCTTTGGGACAGCTTGCCTCCTTTCGGATTTGTTATTAAAAGATAATATTGACTTAGTTTCCTTTACACTGAGCAACAGCCTTGTCTCCTAAAGCCTGCCTTGGCTTGTGCATGAATGCATGCGTGCATGTGTGTATGTGAGACAAGCTGCTCTCAAAGACTCATTTCCTGCTGCTCTTAATGACAAGAATAATTAGCATCATCTTCCAGGGACTGCTTGGTGTTCTGTGTCCCACCGGCATGTTGTGTCTGCCAGGACTTCAAGCATCTGCATCCACATGAGCTTTGGGACCTGGAGGAAGAATTTGCTTGCACTTGCTCCTCCTGATTGCGGCTGAATGCCACTAAAGGTAGCAGGACCCCCAGTTCTAAACCTCATTGCACCACTGACTTCAGCAGGCTAAACCCCATGAACCCCTGCCTCTGCATGCAATGGTCTGTCTCTATATCCACCACCTTCTGCTCCCAGAAACCACGACAGTGGGGAGTGCTTCAGCTATCTCTTCTTGATTGCATTCAGCTCTCTTGTCGTGAAAATCCCTCACTGACCCCCCAGATTCTGCTGGCTGGTCACTGCCCTACCCAGCTCTGGGACCAAATGCTGCTGCTCGAACTTCCTTGCACACAGCTATGCACAAGGGCAGCACCCCAAGAGAGTAGTAGCAGGAACATTCCCTGTCCTTCTCCCCATCCTCTGCCTGCCCAGGGCCAGGTAGTCAAGGAGGGCTGTGCCTTAGCTAAAAGGAAGCATCAGCTGCTGCCTGTGCTCAGCTCCCACCCTCACAGCAGACCTTGATGGCTGTAAATCTTCATACTGACAAGTAATGATTTTTTTCCCCCCATTTCTGTGCTTGTGCCTGTGCGCTTAGCACTCTGTCTGAGATTTCTCTGCGTTGTAGTGGAAAGCATCAGAGAGAAAAGATTTAGGATTGCATCTCCCTCTGGAGCTGGGATGATGGACAGCGAGCCCTCCCTCTCTATAAAACACATGCATATACAGCATACACTTCTCTACTATCCCTGTTGTTGCTGCTGCCACGTGCTCGTCAATAGGACTAGCAGAACCCAGGTGAGGTGCTGATGGGGATAGTGGGAGTTTGAGAGATGGTAAGAATATTTTCCCTTACCTTCATTTTTAATTTTTCCACTTGCTTTACCAATGATTACAGATAATACAGGATAAGTTTGGAATTTCTGTCATCTGATGCCATGTTTATTTTTCTTAATTTTATTTTATTTTATCCATTGCTTTGAACCCACTTATTTTCAATTCTATTTCTTATTTCCGTCTGCTTGTACGTGGGAAAATGGAGTTAAATTCTCATCTAGACAATAGTACGTGGAACTGATTTTCAGAAATAACATAGGTCTAGAGAGGTTTTCTGGTTTTACTTTTTGGGAGCCACTGCAAAAAGCAGTTAGCTCATTTGAAGAGTACTCTCACAATCCACATAACCACATACAGGACTTTTGTTGTCTCATGGGCTCACCCCTGCTTCACACTCTCCTTTCTTCTCATGGGGAAACCAGGAGAGTCCATTGACTTAAAAGACAATTCAGAGGAATTGCACAACTTTATTCACTTATCAAAGAAATGTGATGAAATTCACACTCCCTTTCTCCTCTAAAGCACAAATTCTGCAATTGAGTTGCTCGGGCTGCGTAGGAGGGAATTTTGTTAAGCAAGACAGCACTGAAATTCCTCAATAACAGCACGACCTATCCACTTCCTTCAGCTAAAAAACACAAGTTCAAAAAGAGAGCTCAAGAGAGGTCATATTTACATCTTGCCTAGCAGCTTGCTTTCCCTACAATACTGCAGTGTACTTTCTGCTTTGTAGAAACCATCCGCATTCTTCAGCTTCTTCTCACTTACTCCTAGCCCCTGATGGAAAACCAGTCTACAGAACAGGAATACAATTGCTGTGCTTCACTGGGTGCAGAAAATAAATAACACATCTCCTGCACCCATTACTTATCCTCGCTGTGTGTTTTTTAGCCTACCTCCTATAAAAAGAAGCTAATTTATAATCATGTTGTTTGTCGGGAGTGTTTGCTCACATCTGTCTGTCGGCACGTTGTATAAATCAATTAGCCCAGACAGACACACTCTGTAGCTTTCTATGTTCCCACAGATGTCACTTACTCATCAGCAGGGAAAAAAACCCACACTAGCCTTCACTGTCTCCTAATTTGGGTGCATGTGAAAAACAATTAAGTATGTCTTCTGCACATAGGTATCAAAAGTGTTCCAGTTACTTGGCAACCAACCGAAAAACTGTGCTGGAAAACCAAGCACCTGAGTACAATACAGTACCCATTTGCATACATGTGCATGGATATATATACCTGGAGAGATGTATGAGTTATTTTAATATCAAAGAATAAGGATTCGGGGGATCTCTTAAAATAATTGGGTTAGTTTGTTACCATTTCTGCAAATGTGAGCTTTGTAGTAAGGTAGTAAGGAAATAAAGCTGTGTGTGAGATGGGATTTTGGGGAGGCACAGGCTGTGCATTGACTGTACTGCAGTCAGAGGGATTTAAAGGGAGTGCTGTAGTGACAAGTAAAGTTTACAAGCATTGCACAGGACATAATTGCACTCAGATTGTGCTGTACAGTTCTACTACCTTCTCTAGTTTGCTTGAAGACCCATAGCAATGCATTCTGTTATTGCTTGGTATGTATGGTCTGGGATTCATCTCTTTGGTCGCAAAGCACTTGCTATGAAAAGCTTAAGCTGGTTAGTCCTGCAGCTTCATCTCTCCTGGAAACAAGAGGCAGGAGTGGTCAAGGTGCGGACAAAGATCCCCATCCACTGTAGGCACAGAAGAAAGGTGACTGGATCAAAACAGTGGTTTTGTTTGATTGTGGGTAAGTGTGTGCTCTCAGGGAATGGCAGAGTGGGATGTGGGATGAAGAGGAGTTTGAAAGCAGGAGAGAGGCAACTAAGAGTAAGTATGGAGAGGTAAGGGCAGAGGAAGAGGGACACAGGGGGACATGGAGAGGAGAGGCTGGTAGGTGTGCATAGAAACATAATCATAGAGTACTTAGGGTTGGAAAGGACCTTAAGATCATCTCCAGCTTTTGCATCTGTTGCCCACTGAGAGGGTTGAAAAAGAGGAGATGGACATAATGTGGGATAAGCACATCTCAATGTCTACATTGGGATGTAGATGTCTCAATACCTACATTGGGACGTAGGCATCTCAATGCCTACATATCAATGCAGCCACACTGTGAATCTTGGGCAATTGAAGCTCATTCGATGACAGAAAGAAGCAGATGTAGTGGCCATTTTTGTGTACTTTTTTCTCTGGTTTTGTAAGCCTTTTATTTCCTCACCTTGACTTTATTACTTCATTTCCTATAGACCAGTGGAGGGGTTAATCTTTAATACCTTGCAGTAATAAAACTGTTTTAATTAGCATTAGCTTGGAATGACAAGACTACAAGTAATTAAGTTACACTGGGATCTTGTTGGAATGAAATTGATACCAGGGGATAGCATAAACATAAATCAGCATTTAAATAAACTGAAATCAGATTGCTGTAATTAAAAGGAAAATCCATTGGCATTAAGACATAAAAATAACAGATACAGATTTAATAAACAGAGCGAAGGAGGGGGAGAGAGCCTGGAAAAAATGTAAATTGTTCCTCCCCACATACCGCTGTCAAAACCAGAAGGAAGATAAGAGATAACTGTTTCGTTAGTATTAAGAAAATACAATTACATTGGGATGGGAGAGAAGTTAGAAAACTGAGAAGATTATGAGTGTCTGTACAGAATGCCATTAACATTAACCTGATGCATTGCAAGTGAGTTCTAGTTATAAAAGTAATTACTGGCTACCGAACCCATCTGGAATGTGCAATCAAAGGACAAAAAGAGAAGAACGAGTGGAGGAGAAAGCAATTGCTTCTCTGAAGTTAAGGAAAGCACATGCAGTGAGGAGCCAGCAGCAGGCTGATGCATTTACTTCATGCTACAGAAAGAGCAAGCCAGCATATGCGTTCCAACTCCTACTATTTTCTTTAGGCTGTTTACCGCTACAGGACATGGCATTTTTGTATGATTAAAAATGATTCATTAGCCTTTTGGATTAAGGGAATCATGTATCTTCTTTAAATGTTATGGTAATTAAAATAAACTAGATGAAGCACCCTATTTTTGTTGCTTGCAAGACAATAATCTCCTTTCAGAGAAGATAAAGGATTTGGAGGAATTGATGTAGGAAGGAAGATAAAGAGAACACTACATGAAGTGATTCCAGTTCTGTTGTGACCTCTCAGGTAAGAAAACCCTACCTGAGCTGTGAATAACTCAATGAAAGCACCCAGGCAGGTTACAGTAGTAGTCACAACATAATAAAGCATTGCTTTATGCTCTGGCTCCTTAGCTCTGTTGCAGACAGGTCTTACCTTCAACTGCAGGGTCATCCGAGATGAAGCTGTGAAGGTCAGTGTGGATCAATGCGGACAGGGAATAGAAGCACGACTTTACTTATACACGATGCAACAGAAAGTGTCAGGCAAGCTTTATAGACAGAGCAAAGAGGTGGCTGTGTTTAGAGCTGTGCTGGTTAATGTGAAAGTTTGCTCAAGGCTAAACTTCCTCTCTGGGGTATTTTTAGTCTATACAGATGGCCTGCACCCAGTTTGGAAACTCAAGCCACCCATTTCATGCTTACTGGTCATACCTGGTGGATATGGGAAGTCCATGTATCATAGGATTGAATTATCTGGAAACACTGAGCTCTTGTGTTGGACTGCTGATATTCAGATTTGTCCAGTAAGTCTGATACCTGCTGCATGCATTAGAATTACTGTTAACACACGAGGGGTTATTCAAGGTGCATAAGGAATGATAAAAGCATCCCAGCTGAGTTACATTCCTTGTGTGTTGACCAAAGAGTTGACCTGCACTAGTGCAGAGACATTAGTTTACAGGTTCAAACTTAAATAGGGCATGTTCAGGTTGGATATAAGGCAAAAGCTCCCTGCTGTGAGGGTGATGAGGCACTGGAATGGGTTGCCCAGGGAAGTTGTGAATGCTGCTGGCAGTGTTCAAGGCCAAGTCAGGTAGAGCTTTAGGTGACATGATTTAGCATGTGGTGTCCCTGCCCATGGCAGGGGGTTGGAACTGGATGATCTTAAGGTCCTTTCCAACCCGAACTATTCTATGATTCTATGATACAGTTGGGATTTCCAGATATTTTATAGTGATAGAATGGGTTAAGTAGAAATGGAGGTGATTTTATGCAATCAAAGGGACCCATGGAACTGATTTTATTGAACCATTTTTTTTCTCTTTAAACCTCTTTTTCCAGTCACAATAGTAGATATTCTGAATACCAACTAAACAAGTCTTCAAATTATATCTGTTAAAAAAAAATATATTGGTTAAAAAAAGAAAGGGTGTGCCCCTAAATTTTTGAGGTAAAGATGAACAGATTTTTTTAAACCAATGTAAAAGGAGTGTGCATGCTCCTGTCCTGGGTCAGAGTTGGCTTAATCTATTGATGATATTTAAGAGCAGTATAAAGTCAAATGAGCAGGAGTAAGTTGTGACCCAGCGTTAAGAACCTGAAGCAGAGTTTTTTGTCACTCAAGTAATGTGGTACATACATGTTCTCATGTCTTGAGCACTGTAGCTCAATGATGGGGGGAAAAAGACAGAGGTATGACTTTTAAAACTAAGGTCAGAGAAGACAGGGATAAAAAGGGATAAAAGCCTCTTTGGCAGTGGCAGTGGCACAACCTCATTTTCTCCTGCTTACTCAGATGTGAAAAATAGTGAAATCAGTGGATTTGTGAAAAACTGAACAATCCTCATCCCGTTCTAGTTACTGGGAGTTTTGCCATTAACTTAATGGGACTGGAGTTTCAGTTCCTGTGTTTAATCATCACAAATATAATTTTATTGAGTAGTAACAGAGCAATTTTGCACCACACATTAGATGTCACTAGCATACATCAAAGCCATTCCTTCTAGGATGATCATATTACTTGGCCTAGAGTAATTAGCATTAATAATAGTGTTGTCATTTGCAGGGAAAGAGTCAGGATTAAACAGAGGAATTAACAAAATAACTTTCTTACATAAATCAAGCAGGAATTATTCAGCCTTACTTGACCACACATTCACCTCCCCAAACTAAATGACTGCTTGTAATACAGAGCTGTTAGTTTAATATCAGAACAACCAGCTTAAATTGCTCTCTCCAGATCTGGATTTTTCCAGACATATTTGTGCCTCTGGATACATGAAAATAGAGGAATAATTTGATGAGAGTCCTTCATTTCTTTTTTAAATGACAACCCATGAAGCCATCAGCAGGCAAATGCTAAGTAGGATAAGGAACTGAATGATTGTACCCTGGATGTGACGACTGTGAGCTTGCATCCGCACAACCCTATCTGGAACCTGTCGTGTTTTACAGACATCGCCAGCTAGGAATGTATAATGTGCCATGCTCTCTAGTGCAGTCACCTTATGGGTGAAACTTAGCAACTGTCTTGACAACATCCTGCCTCGTTACGTTGGGAGTTTGGAGACAAAATGAGAAAATCTGCCTAGTACTCTCTCTAATACAGGGAGAAATTACGCAGGTCGGCTCTAATTGACATGTAACGTGCAAGTGGGACAACTGAATGAATATCATTACACACAGTGAGAGAATGAAGGAGCCAGCTCTTTGGTTTCCTACCCTCTTTTCTTTCTGTTTACAGTTTGAAATCATCTCCATCAGAAGGAACCAGAAAGGACAGATCATACTTCACCTTCTGCTCCTTGCTTACCCAGAGCGAGCCAAAGGGTTGACTCTTTTGTATCTCCCACAGTATCCTTGTTCTTCTTAACAAATTCTTTTTTAAACTAGGCATTGTTTTCTTGAGGAATTTCACAGAATCACGGCTTGCAATGATAAAGCTGCAAAATAGATAGGGTTATTATTTGCTGTGTTTTCTAGCAGGAAAAATCAGATGGAAGCTTTCTGCTAGGCTACTCCTGTACAAGAGCATCCGACAGTCATTTACTGCAGCATTGCCATCTCATCTGGAGAGAGCTACAATCTTCCTCCTTGTGTCAGGAGGTAGTAGCACAAGCTTATCACTATCTAGCTGAAAAAGTTCAAGGGAAGAGGCAAGAAGCCAAATTTCATTGCAGAAGACACAGAGTCCCTCTAAAGCTGTGGACCCAGTTCCTTTCTAACGCTGCTCTTTTTGCAGTATCAACTCCCAGTTCACCAAATGTCTCATGTTGTTCATTTTTTAAATATTTATATCCCGAGTCTATCAAAAAATATAGAACAAAGCCACCTGCTGCCATCAGTTACATTGACAAAGTGTCAACTCTCCTGAAATAGTGTTTTCATCCCCTACTGTGCCAAAAAACAGACTACAGCCAAATACACTAACAGATCCTGAAGTACACCCTGATGGATAATAAGGACTTGTTGCATGGAAAAGAGAGATTTTTGCTAAAGTCAGCCTTGCTAGTGTGAAAGTGCCCTGCTTTATTATACATAAATCTAGATGTTACCAGCAGATCATAACTGTTGAGCAGTAATAAAAGTAGGCAAGTGATCTTATCTGTCACCAGAGCACAAGCCATAAGTTTAAGCAGCATGAAAAAATGCATTGAAATATATCTATGGAGCAGTGGTTTATCTTAACAGATACATAACACATTGGTAAGGGAAACTTCATCAAGATCAGATGAAGTTTCTGAGCAAACTATGGGTTTAGACCTAAATGGAGCACGATGCAAGAAGCTAGGCCATATAGGATAAATATCTTCTTCACAGAAGGGATAACACCACCACCACTCATATAGTATTGCCATGTCAGCATTATTCTCAGGCTAGAGTTAAAACACAGCACTGTACCAGCTACTAGAAAGAAAATTAACTCTATCCCAGCCAAAACCGGTCAGTTGGCAACAGGAGAATAGTAGATGAGGTTTGCAATGTTAGATAAAAACAACATGTCTGTGCTTTTGCAGATCTTCCAGGTTGGTTTCTTCTTACTTGAGTTGAGCTCCTTTAGCCAGGTAGGCATCTCCTCCCTGTTCTCCATTCTCAGCATAAGGAATGATTGTCCCATCCAAGTCTGGTGAAATAAGGAATGGTGCCTTGTTGCAGCACATCCTGTATCTTTAAATAGCTCTCCATGTATATTGAGAAGAGCAAGGGAACCTCAAAGTATCCCATCTCATGAATAAGAGAACTGCAAAAATATCTGGTTGATGTAAACAAGGCCACAGGATGGCTGCTGAGCGGGAGGTTTTCTTTAAGGTGTTGGCTATTTCTAGCTTTGCCATTGCTGCATGACCTTGGTGAACTCACTTCACTTCAGCATGCATCATCTGACCACTGTATAATAGGAGGATAACCATACTTAAAAGCCTTTTTAGGTTTCCTGACAGTCATGGAGGAAAAGTGCAATAAGCCAGTGTCAGGCTAAAATTGAGGAATTTAAAACTTGTTAAATGTCACGGGGTATGGGAAAGCCTTTTTCCTTCTGCGGCACACCTGCATGAGACATACAGTCTCAAGAAAAATACTATCTCAAATAATACAGCTACCAGTAGCCCTATTCTTTATTTGGAAGGACAGTTTTGATAAATGATCATGCTGTTCTCTCCATTAAGAATAAGGCTTTTTCTGTCTTGGAATGAATATCTGCAAAGGTAAAAGACATGGTTTGCAAGTTCAACACCTGTTGTCCAATAACATGGCTACACCTGGGGCTGTTTCAAAACGGTAAAAAAAGAAGCAAGGATATTCCAAGGGAGAAACACAGTATAACCTTTTGTCCTGATTTAAGTCCTTTTCAGGTTTTCTGATTTTGGCTTTATTCTTGAGGGTCTTGCTTAATTGTAACACTTAAAACTGCAAAGCAGGGCTCTGCAAGCACTGAATTGTTTTGGATGCTCCAGCATCTCTTGAGCATTGCTTTGAGTTGAGCCAAAGCACATTCCCCCCAACCCAAGTACTTTTTCCCAGATCAAGAAGTTGAAATATTTCATTTCACACCAAACACACACACATACATCACTTCACTTTTGCAGTTATAAGAAGCTAGAATTAATTTTTTAAGGAGCAACAACTTTGAACTGCAAAATCACTTTTTCTGCTTCAAAACATACTGGAATTAAATACTCCAGGCTTTTTACAGGGTTTTTGCTAAAATATTCTGAACTGACACAAATTTTCAAAGCTAATTACTAAGCCTGCATTCTTTTTAATCCCTCTTCCTAAAAACTTAATATCAAAAAGAGAAAAGTGCTGTCATTTTCTGTGTTCATAAATATTTGGTTTCAGTTGTGCTGTCTGTAAAATCTGCAACCTGCTGTATGTGTGGGGCGAGAGGAAGTAATTTTTAATAGCACTTTTTTTGGGATCAGTTTAGTTAATTGGCTTTCCTTAGCAATACTGAGAAGCAGTAAACCTTCTTCTCTAATAAGTCTGATTCTTGGGATTTCACATCTTGATTCTTGGGAGTTTACCAGGTTTATATCCAGTTATGTTTTTCTTAGTTTCAGTTACTGTATTCCCACTGTTATCTTCAGTCTCTTGTAGCACTGTTAAAACGTCATGTGCAAAATTTAAGATAAAATTTTTGTCTGTTTTAAATTCATTTTAAAAAGCAAACATAAATAGTCTATAACTTAAATTATTCCTTTGAGTTCAAATTGCCTACATTACCCTAAACTTTAATGAGACTACCCTACACCTCCAATCTTTCTTCCTGACTTGCGAGCTGGCAGCCATCCTTTCAGCCATGAAGTGCACTTTTGAAAAGCTTGTTAGTTTGCAGCATCTCCATAATACAGATACTTTCTACAGTTAGGAAAAAAATAGCATTGGCTTACAGATTTTGTTTATTTTAAGAAATCAAATTCTCCAGCAGAATAAAAAAAACCTGTTTTCTCTGTGTGAATTCTTTTTTCCCATCATATAAGCAGCTATGTCACCAAATTATCACAGTTTTTATGATATTTTCTGGCTGTGCCTTATGTAAAATATGCCAGCATTTCATATTTTCTAAAGAAAAGCAATACTCTCCTGAGTCTCAGCTCTCTACATAGGCACACTGAGTTTGCCTGATGCATTAAAAGCTGCCTTTGCAGAACAGAAAATCTCTGGCTTTTCATCCTTAGCACAAAATGAAAAGCAACAGGAAATTATTTATAAAAACATTCAACAGAAAATTCCAGCATAAATAGAACACAGATCAAGTATTAAATGACATCTAAATGTTTGTCCTCTATGAAAATGCATCAGAGTTCAAGTTTTAAGGTGTTATTTCCCCCCTAGAATTCTGTGTAATGTTTTCTGCTTGATGTATTTTTTCATGTCTTCTGGTTTCCATTAGTTCAGTTTGAGCAATTCAGATAATTCTCTGAGCAAGTTAATTCTTTCTTGAATTAAGTTATACAGTATTGTTTTTTTGGTATTTGAATATCCATCTGAAAGACTTGAGTGCTGAGTACCACATATGATGTTTTTCAGAAGAACTGCCAAATTATACTTAGAATGGTACTTACTCCTTAAAAATATTTTGAGTCAAAACACTATATATTTAGAGTTTGGCACTCTGAATATTCAGTAGATGTTATGTTTGCTGTGAAACTAATAGAGAAATCAAGTCCTAAAGCTATTTCTGAGCTTTAATAGAGTGAGTCATGCAAATGCAAATGCCATCCAGGTACCAGGTAAATGTTAGTGTAAATGAAGGATAATTAGTAGTATTTTGTAATAAATGCAACATAGATTTTAACATCCTTTCCTCACTTTCCTGTAGCATTTTCCATGTGCTCATCCTGAACATAGCAATTGTAGGAGCTGGAGTGGCAATGGCAATATTTTATCCAAATATAGGAGGTATTATAAGGTGAGTGAATTTGCCTGTGGTGTTGCTGCATGTTTGCCTGTTGATGTTGAAAGGTACAGTATTAGTGCAGGTACTTATATCTTTATGTTTTAAGAAGCTTACACCTTTTTAAGCTGTAAATAATGATTTGGAGATATAAACAATTAGCTCTTTTAAAGTTGTGACACATGACTGTCTGAGGTGATTGGGATGATTCCTCAGGTTTCATTGGAGCTGTATCTAAGGACCTATACACATGAAAGATTATGGTGTCAGGGGAAAAATTGCTTGGTTATTTTGTGGCTTCTCTTGAGTTTTTGCTTTGTGTTAAGACCATTAGAAGCTGTTTTGGAAGTCTGTAATAGCAGTCCAAGAAAATAAGTAACTTAAAAAGGAAAAGTGACATTAAAGTTGTACTTCTAAATGATATCTTAAATTTACCATGTTAACATAGAATTGATAAGGAGTAGAGGAAACAGTGTAAGGAATTTTATTTTCTACATTTGACACCACCGTATTTGTAATCATTGGTAGTCATTCCTAGTTTGCTTCTTTCCTACAGCAACCAGGAGAGGGAGGTGTTTAAAAGTACAGAAATCTGCAATTATAAAACCAGAATGACAGGCTTGGTTCTGACTTGAGTAGCAAAATAACTTACTTTTGCTCAGTGCTGATTTTAAGGTTTTTTTCCTTTTTTCTTTTTTTTTTTTTTCTCCTACCACTCCTTTTAGTGAAAACTTTTGTATTCCAGTAATATAGATACTCTGTTTCTTCATTCCAAATAAATATCATGCAATAAATTTCTCTTCTTTACAAACCGATCCCTACCTCCTGTAACATCCTCACTGTGCACAGTAACCAAACATTTAAAACAGTAAATTTCTACCTGATAAATTCTCTAGGTACAGCCTAACTTAGGTATTTGCTGGTTTTGGATTGCAGATGGTTAGTCTGTATTGTGATGTTTGTGATTGCTTTGTCTAAAAGCAGTGTTCAAATATTTGAAATAAAATAATAATGCATATTTGGCTGCAGTATAGCTTATTAGGTAGAAATTCAAAGTAAGGGAAAATAATGAGGTTTTGGTAAGCAAGGGAGCAGTTAGAAAAGGAACAGTTACATGTTTCATTTGCTGTGGTTCATCAAGTTACCAGGAGGGCATGTTGATCTTTTAGGTTCTGGAGAATGATTTGCTAGGAGGTCATTAAATAAATTAAAGTTGCAGATTCAGGAGCATTTCTATGCTTACAAGCTTTAACATGTGTTCTTGGATGTCTGAGTGCAATGAGATTTGCAGTTCCAACAGTAAAGGATGCCTAAAAAAGGATGCATTCTCCTGTCTTTTTCTCTTGCATGTTGACATATTTCCCCAAAGTAGAAACGTTAAGTCAAAGACAGTCAGTCCACAGAAGCATCTGGGCTGTGACTGAAATGTGAAAGGCATGTCAGAGTGCAAGGGAACAGGGGACTGAGCAACACAGAGGGGGACAATTAAATGCTGGTGAAGGACAGCGAGGAACAGAAGTTGATCTTTAGCAACTGCAGATAGTCATTGTTCAGCTGAACTGTGCATTGGTTTCAGGGGGGGAGAAATGACAAGAAATAAGAGTTTACACAAAGCATTCTTCTTTCTTTTTTTCTCATCTCCCCTCTCCCTCTTTCCTCAGATACTCTGGAGCAACATGTGGTCTGGCCTTTGTGTTCGTGTATCCATCCCTCATCTATGTGATCTCGCAGCATCGTGCTGGGCTGCTGACGTGGCCAGCATTGATCATTCACATCTTTATAATCCTCCTTGGACTGGCTAATTTGATTGCACAATTTCTATTGTGAAAACTCCCCCTTCTCCCTGTGGCTGTCACAAGTGGTACTGTGACATTTGGCAACAGCCTTGAGCAACGCTGTCATGCATGAGAACGAACAGTCCTCAGTATGATCTTGAGAAAGCTACACCTTTGAAATAAATTCAAAACACATCTTTCAGGTGCTTGACAGGAACCCTGTCTTGCTCCTCTAAAAACACAGTTTTATGGGAAGTGAAATGCTTCACATAACGATGAGGTAGGTCTCTTGTTTTGTTAAATGTACATCAAAGATTAATGAAGCTACATACTTTAATTTTTTACTTCACACTTCTCCAAACACACAGCTTTCAGCCTCGGGCTGTAGAGCTCCTCTTTTCTCCAAAGGAACTGTGCTTACCTTTATTAACAAACATGCTTTCACAGTATTGTTCAGTGACTGTTTGAAATGCTCTTTGTCGCAGTTATTTTCCTGCTTTGTTTGGAAAATGGAAGGAATTTGTTTTGTTTTGTTTTAGGTTCATTTATAGTTATTTGGGTCAAATGGACTCTCAATTTTGAATGTGCTGTTAAATTGTTTTGGCAGTGTTTTTCCTCTAGGAAATTCCAACTAAGAGAAACAATAAAGTCATGTCTCAGTATTTTATTCAGAACCAATATATGCACAAGTTATTTGGGCTCTTACAAAGAAAAAAGCCAGGAGGATGAAAGAAATTAGAACAAGACCAAGTCAGAATTCCAGGCTTTACGTCACTTCAACTCTGTTAACTGGGTTCTTAGATGCTGTGAATTCACCTTATCAGGAGTTGCATGTTGTTTTATGGGTGCATGTTGGATACAGTGTTCATCACAGGCTTGCTCCCTCCCTTATAGGATCTTATTCTAGTCTCTCACTGTTCTTTTCTACTACATTACACCAGATGTTTTGGATGTCAGCAGAGACAAAGCAAGCACTCTTCAGAACTGTGGACTAAATAAAATAATCCAAGTTTTAAATAATTCCTAACAGAAGCTGGAAAAATCCAGGAAGGGTTTTGTTGTGGGTTTTTAGGTGTTTGGGTGGTTGGGTTTTTTAAACTTCTTGTTTGCTAATTCAGAGGTTGTACATGTGTAAGCACCTTCCTTCACATACTGTATATGAGTAGTCTTAACCCAAAACATGCAATAATTAAGTTACCAGACACTAGTAGGATGTCATATTTTGTGGTTGGAGAGAGAGAGTAAAACCTCCTCTTTGTACAGAATTTCAGCGTATTAAAATAATCAACAAATGTGGAATAATTGAAAAAGGACTCTGAGCAATGGTGAATTCAGAAGTAAAAGAGGAAAAAAGCTGGAATGATGCAATATTTGTGAAGTAGGCGTTGAGTTGGGAAAGATTATTACATTGCTGGTAAGAGTTTGCATTTTCATCAGAACAACAATGAAAACCATAACCTAGATTATCACCATGCTTCCATGGGAAATGATGTGAACTTTTGTAGTAACAATGTACATCTATTTGAGTTAGGCTCTTCAAACTGTGTAAAGAACACTGGCTTGCATAAATGTCCTTTGCTTGTATAAAATACAATATCATATGGGTTTAGAATATTATCTGCAGAGTAGAATAATTCAGATTCTTTTTTCTTGTGAAACTTTTTGTGCCTTTAGATGAGGATTGGAGAGTATATCCATCATCTGTTCTGTATTACAGAGAAATATTTACGCCATCCTGGTCATTTTCCCTAAAGGTGTCCTAAAGGTCTAAGGTGTATCTGTCCATCCTTTTCACTGCCTAACAGTGTGTGTATCTCACAATGCTGAGACCATTAGCACTGGCTTACATAGCTCCTTTTTAGGGTCTGGTTCTGACCTTTCCCGTAAAATACTTCCTTGGATGCCTAGGTTGTTGTTGCTGTATGTAAGTAGGTGGCTGCGTTCCCTCAGTGATCTCAGCAGTGTATTTCACCAGTTAAACCTGTATTTTTGTTTTTTACTTCCCCACGAACTTCCTCTTCTTTCCCACAAATTTACAGCTCCACTGCTGTAGTATATTGCTAAAACCTCCATGGTTATTTGATAGAGAAGTACTCAAACACCAAAAGGATACAGGATACACAAAAGATACGGGATTTCAAGCATCAATGGCTCAGTCACGTTAAGCTCTTGTGGTTATTTATTATAGATTCAGTGCTTAACCCTGATGAGTGCAAGTACTTCAACTTCATCATGTCCTTCCAGCCTCCATCTGGATATGATTCCATGAGTTAAACCCTTGACTTTAAAGCAGATAGTAAAATGTTCATTGATTTTAGCAGAACTAAATTGTTAGGATCCAATAGTTCAACAGAAATCCCAAGTAAGATAGTTCACAGTGAAATGTCTTAATTGCATCTTCTGTTTGTCTCTTTTCCAGCTGTTATAATTATGTACAATGATCTAAGTTAACATTTAGAAGGAAATTATTCAGTATCTTTCTAAAAGCATGGTTGAGCCCTGAGTTACCGAAATAGGTTCT